>JABXWE010010161.1:0-19783 GCA_014611495.1 Limonius californicus
GGTCTTCAAAGTCTGAATTTCGTAAATCGGTTACCGTTTTCGCATCCAACGTTCAAAGTTCCATCATATAGTGGAACTAGGTGTCCGGTGGGGGTAAAAATTGATCCCTCCCCTTTGGAATTTTCGCCTTTTTGTCAAGTTCAGCGAGTTGCGAAATCGCGATGAGGGATGGAAAGAGGCCATAAAATAGTAGACTAAATCAAAACTTTCGTAAAAGATTCTTGCGCGAAAATGTTTAAGAGGGTTCGGGGAATGGGATCTATTTGATTTTTTTCGTCTCGGAAAAACCGATCCGGCGGGACTTTTCGGCAATTTTTCGTTTTTGGCCGTCGGGTCTCCTGACGGTCGCCAGCGATCCTCACACTTTTTTCGTCTATAACTCAGTGAAATGCCAGACGGCGTTCGACGCGCCGAAGGACCGGACGTAATGGATGGGAGTGCGATCCCAGTCTGAAAGCCTTCGAACCCCGGCCCCCGATCAAAAATTCCTTCTCCCTAAACCATTATTTTCCTTTTACATTGGAACCGGTTCAAACTAGAGGAACTGTCTGGGATGTGTTCGGCCGAGACCTCATGAAAGCGCGTCGGATTGGGCCACGCGTTTACAAACGGCGGCCGTGCAAGCCAGCAGGCTCATTTGTGGACTTCGACCGAACCGGACAGATTTTATTTTTATCAGATAATTAATAGTCGTCGCTAACGACTGCCGGAACGAAAACAGCCCGGCAAAAATTTTTAACGCTACCCGCTTATTTCCCAAGAAAGTGTCAAAATAGACTGTTTTTGGGGATATATCACCGAGTTATTGACTGATGTAACCGCCTGCGATTTGTGCAGTTCGATAGCTGTCTTTGCTCTATAATGGGAACGTCATTATCGAAAGCAACCGTCTTCAGCAAACTCCGGGGTCGGGAGACGGCATAGCCCAAAACTCGCCGGCCCATTGAGACCTGCGAAAACCGCATACGGATATCTCGCTGCCGTTTTCCGCCGGCGGCCGTTTCCGGTCCGAAAAGCGTACACGATTTTGGATTTTTTTTCGGTAAAATCGCAGACTCTCCAAGCCTTGTATTTCCCAAAAGAGAGGAACTAGAGAAATACGGCTTGCATCATTGGAAAGAGTGTCACGAATGCTACTCGATAACGATCGGTTACAACCCGGTGGGTCGTGACCCCCGTGGGAGTCGCAGGAGGATTTCCAAAATAAAACAAAATGTCTTTCAAAGACATTTATTTCTGCCTTTTACAAAGTAAACATAAATAAATGAAACTTTAAATATTAAAACTTTCAATAAATGCAAGAACCTAAACATAAACAACTGTAAACATAAAAACAAGTTGCAAAGTAAAAACATTGATGCGATGTATGTGGCTGTTTTTCAGAAACTAGTTTTTCAAAATTTTTTTATGACGTTTCTACTAACCGCAAAATTAGCGGGCGCCACCTTCCAAATCACAGCTGATTGCAGGTTCTCGTGGAAGACCGAGAAGCCAGCAGTTTACGGGAATCGGACTCCTCTATATTGTGCCTCCTCCTGTATATACAGCTTACAAAGTTCATGCACACAATAAAATAAAAAAACACAGAAATAAAAGATCGTACAACGGTGTAACTGCATCTAAATCTATTGAGTAAAATATAGCACACAAATAGTACATTTTTAAACAAGCAAGAAAAAAATATGGACTAAACAAAGGATTGTTGGAACGTCCAAAGTGAAAGGCTCGCCCGCCTCTGGCTTGCGGCATTTACTTTAATGAACAGATCTACGCAGCCAGTGACGTTCGAGTTTACAAAAATTACAATTTATAATCACACTTTACAGTTTGCACAAAAAAGGCATCTCGCGACTGAAGGTCGCTTTACGTTGCATCAAAAAAGGTTCAGCACTTTAGTACAATAAAATGAAACCCGAAACAAGCTTTCACAACACAATCAACAATTTGTCCTACTTAACTTTGTTCGAGCAGGCACAACTGGGGTGTTCTTAGGTTCTTCAGGAAATAGCCAAAATTCGCACGCACGCCCCTTACGGCTGGACGGGAGCTTCAGGATCCAAAATCTCCGCCGCTGTACGGGATTATCACTTGCAACGGCTCTCAGGAGACAGTCACGGGATTGAAAGCTTCTAATCCGACACAAGTCGAGAGAACAATTTCACTGAATTGTCTTTACAAAAAGCTGACATTCTGCTAATATTTTTAATCCGACACAAGTCGAAGATTCTTTTGCGTAAGGCAAAAACGATACGATATATTCATTTAGCAGAAGCCTGCCAACAACTCCGTTTCCAACAACCGCGTGCGTTCACTCCCAGAAGCTAGCGCTCACTTTTGCCTTGCCTTGTTTTGTCATCGGCGCCGAGATGGTAACGAGCAACCGGGTCTAGCGAAGGTGTTAAATCGACTAACGTAAGAACGAAACGCGAACACCCAACAGCTGGAATATTTCATCATATTGCGAAATATGATGCATGGGCTCTAGAACAAATCTTCCGGGAAGCATACAATTTCCAGGGCCATTCTGCAGACAAAAGGGTTCTAAGAACTGTTTTCGGTCGGCGCTAAACAGACTAAACATGCTTGACAAGCGTTCGATTAGGTTTCGAAAATGGCCTCCAATAAATTGATCTTTGGAAATAATAAAAACAGTAATCGGCTACAGAGCGACAATTAAAATAAAACTTTAATGCGTATGAAGCGGCAAAACTCAAACTAACATAACACGCACAAATATGATGTAGCAAATGACACCAAACAGATTTGTCCGCAAACTCGGGGTATTCTTGCATTCTTTTGGTCCAAAATTGATCTACGCTCTGGGAAAAAAAGTCCAGTTGCAACGTTCAATACATGATTTTGCAAAAAGGTCAGCTTGTTCAACGGAATTATCTAAAAACGGATTTAGTATCCATCTGTGATTGTCATAACTGTTTTAAAATTCTTTGGAAAAATTGGAAAAAACACATGCTCAGAATTTATCATATTATCATCCTTGACTAAGTCTTCCGTGAGTTCTTGAACGCACTGGAATGAATCAAACTTCTTTTTTCCAACTGAAGTTAACCCGAAATCAAGTTTCTTATAAATCCTTTAATTCTGTCCAAGCTGTTATTATATTAATATCGCCACCTTGCAAACTGCTATTCAGAGTGTTTAAGTGCTCTAAAATATCAACAAGGAAAGCCAGTCTAAGAAACCAAAGGGAATTGGAAAATATGTTCTAATATTTCGGTTTCTCGTTTTGCAGGTATATCAAAAGTTTCGCTCTTAACTAGAAAACTCTTTTTAAAATATTACCCCTCGAAGGCCATCTTACTTCCGTGTAATAAAAAAAAAATTGCTTGTAAAGAGTCCATGTTTTCACAAATTTTTTGAAAATTCGGGTCTGCAATAGTATGACAATAAGACTAGATCAATTGTGCTGTCATAGCCTTGGCGCCATCGGTACCAGAGAGGGGTATTGCCTTCAGCTTGTCAGCCCTCTTTTTCACCAACCATTATTTGCACCATTTCAACAGCTGCTTGTAAAATATAACTTGATAGTAGTGGTTTTTCATTAGTGGTGGTTCCTGGTGTAAAAGTAGTTTGCTCTTTGTGGAGGGCCTTAACGTTCTTTCATAAATTTCCACAGGCTTTTCGTTTTTGTCTGGATGTTTGATATTTAAATGTCGAAATAGCTTTGATGGCTTCATACATTCTTTTGAGAACAATTCTCGGCAAAATACGTACTGGGGTTTCTAGGAAATAAGGTAAAACCTTATTTGAGATATTCATCGCTGTACAATCCATTTTTCTTTGTATTCTTGTCACTGCCAGACACGCAAGGTTCTAATTTCCGTTTTAAAATTATTCTAACTTTAACAAAACGAGTATAGCTCGTACTTAACGTTAAATATTTATTATCGATTGATTGCACTCTACACACAGTCAGCGGTACAGCACACAGCATTTTGAAATTATGACTAATCTCATCGCGGTCCGCTGCTTATATAAAGAAACATGGATTTTCCAGATTATTACAGTGCCATCTAGCACCCTAGAATATGGTGGAAATTTCTGGAAACGCACAACAAATAGATAAATTGCACTACTTGGTAATAGATGTTTTGTCAGTTGGTCGTTTAGCAGTTGATTCTGATTGAAGTTGAGTACTACAAAAGAGGGGTCGCAAGGAACAATTATTCCAATAGGGGATCACGGTTTCAAAAAGTTTGGAAACTACTATGTTACGTGATACGCCGTAACTCCGTAACAACACGACGTGCGGAGACGGCATTTTCACTGTTGCATGCAGCGTCCCGAATGCTTAGACTCTACGTGTGTGACAACCCGGCCCGAAATGTTTCGGATAGACGTAACCTTAAAAAACTTATTTGTGCAGGGTTGCGATCTGTGGGCATATTCTGTTTTTAATAACAAACCCGACAACAAGAAGTTGATTCACTGGCGCTAGCGAATTTTTAAAGTCTAAATTGCAAACATGCGCTTGATCCGCTGATTACCATCATTTGTGCGTTTTGTTGGATAATCCTATCCCCATTTCCTTTCTTTCGCTTCATCTCTCTCCTTCTTCCCTCTTCCTCAATTCCATTTTCTCCCATTCTCCCGTTCATTTTTCCTTCTTTCACTTTCCCATTTCTTTTATTTTCTCGACCGCTTTCTTCTTCTCTTCTCCCGTTTGTTCTCCACCCCTCATTCTCCCTCTTCCTCTTTCTTTTTCTTCTTCTCATTTCCTTTCCACCCATTCTTTCGTGCCTTTTCCGGCTTTCCTCCCTCCCTACGCGCCTCCTTCAATCTAGCGATTTATGGGGAATGGTACAAAGGGTCCGCCTTCTTCACCTTTCCCGTGTCGCGCGAACTATATATTTTATATTAGAATGTAATAATATTTTTTTAGTTGCTAAACAAATAAGCCAGCTTTTTATTTTTGCTATTTTTACCTCTTAGAGTTCCCGATTACACCAAGGGAATTTTCCAATCGATAGGGTTTAAAGAATTTCACAAATACTTGATGCTGGATGAATTGGAGCGAAACACTGATGATGGGAAAAGCTTATTGCAAGAATCAATAGATGAATTAAAGAGGGCTACGCGAAGATATGCCCGGAAGCAGAAGAGATGGGTGACAAACCGATTTCTTAGTAAATCTAACCGTAAGGTAAGCTCTACTTAAACTTTAAGTAAATTATTGTAGGCTGGGATTGTATCTTTGAGCTTAGCAATAGTGGTAACCGATAAACCGCGCTCTTTATTACCGACAGCTAATAAGAAAATGTTTAACGTTAATTTAATGAAAATTATACCAATTTCATTGTGATCATCATAAATTCACAAATAAAATTAATTTACATGTAACCAATCCTACCATTTCCAAAATTCTGATAATGGGCTTCAAATTTAGGACACACTACATATGCGTTTATTAATTCAACCTTGCTCAATTGATTGGTACAAATAAAACTTGTATATCTCAGAATAACCTTCCACAGAAAATTATTTGAAGATGTGTACAATTGTAGCTCTTACTGATTTGATTTTTAAAACCTTCTTGCAGGTTCCTCCAGTGTACGGTTTGGACACAACAAATGTTTCAGCCTGGGATGAGCATGTTTCAGTCCCAGCCTTTAAAACTGTTGAGAGTTTTCTAACCGGTTCGGACAACCCTTGCCAACCGCTGCCATTTCTAGATACAAAAGCAAATCCCAACTCTGAAGCAGACACGTTCGCTTGTAAAGTCTGCGAGCGTGTGTTTGTGGGGAAATTTCAATGGGAGGCGCACATCAAGTCGCATAAACATAAAAGAGTGCTGCAGAGCAAACATAGAAAAGCTAGTCTTGATAAGACTGAAAGATTGGACAAGATTTTAAAGTAGTTTGAAAGCTTGCTTAGTCATTGAATAGTTTTACATTGTTAATAAATGTTAGGTTAATTGTTATCACCAATAAAAACTGATTCAAATCACTACACTATTATTTCTTAAGGGGAATAAGGACAGGGGTTAGGCAACCCACTGTATTAAGTTAAATTACCGTTAGAAAAAAAAACTTTTTGTCCAATATTACGTTCGCTAAAATTAGTTTGCAATTATGTTTGATATTATATTGTAATGCTTCGTGGCAGAGCAAGACTCGTACGGATTTATTTTTTAACGTATGATTTTTACAAGGCAATATATTTATTTTTATTAACTGAAATATCGACTTTAATTTAAAAAAAAATTATAAACTTAATCCGTACCAATTCTTTGCATAAATAGATTCAGAATTCTTTCAACGTAATGGATTTTTGCGTAATATTAGTCAAAGTGATATTTTATAGCAGCCATTACGTTGTAATCGGAACCACTTTGAAGAAAATACATATATGTAGGCAGCTTGCTTAACACCAATAAGCATAAGGATTTCCTAATGAGTATATCTCAGTTCGACCTCTCGGCAGATGGTCCTTAAATCCCCATAAATCGAACTTGCTGTTGGACCAGGAGTTTCGATCCTAGGGATTACCACTGGTAGAGGTATAAGTAAATAGAAAATTAGATAATAAAATCATAACAGGTTGACATGTTCTTATTATACAATTAGTCAATAATAACAAAAATAATTTAATATTACAATTTACTTTCGGCTTAGACCGCGTCGTCATTTGGGAATTACACCCAGAATTATCAGGTAAGGACCGACCTGTAGCTTGTCTACCTTTACAAGCATTTGTTCTAGAAGTTTGAGCAATATTTGTGCATAGGCCTTGCCTGTCTAAACGGAGTCGTGTGCTTAGATTATTCAAACCTTGGGGCGGACAAGGATTTGATCTTAATGTATTTTGTTTGCCAGGAAAATAATACTTAATCAGCTTATGCCTGTTAGCTGTTTGTGAACCCATACAAACTAACGTTTCGCAAGACATTGCAGCTTGCATCTTCAGAGTGAATAGAACACCGAAACTCAAATCCGGGAAGCAAAAACCTCTTTGAGCCAGTCGGGCAGAACGACGGAGTTCTTGTTGGCTGCAACCGTTGGGCAAAGACGGATCCGATGGAGCGTGATCGTGAGATCGAAGATGCTTAGGAATCCTTAGAGGATAAACTACTGAAGTCCAAGCTTTACTGAGTCTAAAACCGTCCCCTGCGCTGCCACGCGGTCACAGTGAAATGCAGCCGATCGACCGCGTGTTCGAATCCCGACTGAGGCGACCGCATTTCACTTAGTTAAGTTTAGGGTGCTGTAGCGCCTATGAGCAAAACGAAGGAGAAAAGAAACACTAACTAGGAGCAATACAGCTAACTAAAATCCACGTTGCAAGGTCCAGACATCAAGGACAAAGTTCCATCAGCTACAGTCGAAGAAGGGAGGGTATAAGCCTAGGCGCCACCTGGTTTAAAGTATCCTTCGCCCTTGAAAATAACACGATGTAAAACAGGAACCTTCCTGGATTTCGAACGTACCTTGCTTCGGCAATTGCTCAATTTAATACAAAACAAAATTATATTACAACAATACACAATAAAACACAACATCAAGTTACCAAATTTTAATTTACGAAAATAATAATAAACACGCCGAACACAACGCAACATGAAATTAACACACATATCTATATATTAACAAATAAAAAAATGTTAATGGGTAACAGTACACAATAAGGCAAATAATTTACTCCAACATTAAATTAAACCAAAGTAGAGAACGCAATAACGCGAAATTACTAGCATTACTTCAGCTTCTAACCGGCAAACACAACTCGCGACCAAATTTGCTAAATATTCGAAGTTTCTCGAGGCCTCGCGAACCAAATGCCCAGATTAAAAATACCTAAATCATGGTATTAAATACCGACGCACTCTTTAATCAAAACCAAACATTTCGCAATATTCCCCCTATTTATTGAATTCTAAATAAAAAGGTTTGTGTGCACTGTCGACCATTTGACAAACACAAACAAAATTTCGTTATATTACAATATAAACTAAAATAAAATATATCCTTAATTGGAATTGAAATCATAATAATTATACAACTTAATTATCCATCCATCAATTTATAGATAAATAAGAATATTGACGACGATCCATTTCCGGTTGAAATTACAGTTTTCCGAGTCTCCCTCGTACAATCACAAATTTATTTAATAATTAAATGTAATCGGAACGGACACACCTGTAAAGTTTAATAACGCCGCTGACACTTCGGACTGTTCGGCATTTGCTGTATTCTGCATGCGGAAGATAAACTCCAACGCGTCGAAATATCTCCAGGGTCTCCTTTATTTTAATTGAAGATAGATAATTTCGACCGACTTAGAAATAAAATGATAGGATTTGGATTTTCTATGCTTACCAAAAGATGTAAAACTGGCGACAAGAACTTTCTCAGAAGATTTGCACAAAAATCGGGATAACTCCCTGGAATACATATAACTATCAAGAGATCCATTCTAGACTTAAGGGAATGTTTATAATGTAAAATTGACGTTTCATTATTATTTAATTCCAGCTAACACAACCTAACCTGAAATTGACATTATAAACATTCCTTTAGTCTAGAAAAGACGTGACTTTTCATTCCACAGCCCGCTGGGAATCAGCTTTTTTTGGATCTCTTGCTACTATCGACATCTAAAATTCCAGAATTGCGGTCTTGATAAGTAAATCGAAATAACTTCCCAAATCTCAAAACGAGTTCTAAAATAATTCAAGAACACGTGCACTTTCTATGAGAACTCAAAAATAATGGATGCCAAACGGAAATATTAAAATCGCCATTTTCTAAACCGGAAATATACGAATGGATGAAACGAATTCAAACAAAGCCAAACTCGAATTAACCAAAAGCATAAAGTATGCAATCCAAAATGCTATCCTGAAAATTATACATAAAACAACTAGGCGTAAGGAATGGCACGTTACAGTGCATGTTGCATGAAGTAATACGAAAGCGGTTACGGGGGGCGGGGGGGAGTATGAATAGCACAAGAAGAAACGTGTAAAAAAATTGCACGATATCTTCTCCATACCTATTTTGTTTCCAAAATACATCATCGAGAATCATTTTGCAAGCAGATTATCTTCTAATTTCTTCAACGTGTTTTACATTATGAATACGAGGGTTGCCTTTTATATTTCGGGATTAGAGAACAAAAACAAATATTTATCATCGAAAATGGCTTTATTGTTTTTCAAAATAGTCTTCATGAAGATCAATACACTTTTGCATGCGTGTGAACCAATTTTCAAAGCACTTTTTCCATTCCGATTGAGGTATCTTCAAAACATGGTGTCGAAAAACGTTGACTTCGCAAATTATTTTTGATATTCCGGAATAAAAAGTAGTCATTGGGAGCCAAATCAGGACTATACGACAGATGACTCATCAAATCGACGTTTTGAGTGCTCAAAAAGTAACTTGTTCGAGCCGATGTGTGAGAGCTCGCATTGTCGTGGTGGAGAATGATCCGTCTTCAGCGGTTGGTTTTCCTTATTTCGCCGAAGACTTGTGGCAAACAAATGGTTGTCTACCATTCAAAATTGACCGTTCTACGTTGCACCAATGGTACAGTTGAGACATGTCCAGTTTTTCCGAAAGAAAAACAGGCGTTTGGCTCGCCTTGGAAGACCCATACAGTCGACTGCTGTTTACTTTCGGGCTCATACGCGTAGATTCACGATTCGTCACCTGTCACGATGTCATACACATGTTTTGAAGCACCGCGATCGAATTTTTTGAGCATTTCTTGCAACCAATTGACACGAGCTTGTTTTTGGGTGATTGTCAAATTATGTGGGATCCAACGCAAACAAATCTTTTTTATGGCCAAATGTTCATGCAATATTGAATGTATGCTGGTCCCACTAATGTCCAAGGATACCTCAATCTCACGATAAGTCACATGACGATCTTGCAGTATCAGTTCACGCACCGCAGCGCAGCAATGTTTTTCGAAACAACAACCGATTTTCAATGACCTTCACGAAATTCGTCGTTGAGCGAACTACGGCCACGTACCAAGCGATTACCACTAGGATATACTCATGAAATTTGAAGTTGAGAAGCTTTGAAAATAACTTAATTTTAGGTTAGAAACAAAACTATTGCGTTTTAAACATACTTGCAGTGTTGTAAAGACTGCGGATGTTATCTAAACTATAAAATGTAGAAGGCGTTTTGTTTGAAATAAAAAGTTAATTCCCAATTAAAACAAATATTGATTGATATTCTGTCCAGGAAAAACTTTTGTTGTAGACTCACCAAACATTTTGTAACAATATTCCAATTCATGACAAACTTAACAGCAATAATGATAATACTTAGGGGAACTGTCAATATTCTTTAGATTAGAGCTTGTTTAATTTTCGAGATGTCGGTGTGGAAGGAAGGAAGAAGGATTGCTGAATAAAAAAACAATAGTACCAAGCGATTAATTTTTTATATGTAAAACTTAGAGGAACTACAACCATATAATAAATGTAGTTATACCACAACTCCATACGGAAGTTAAAAGCTGTAGGGCGCAATTGAAAGTTGGATGTGAAAATTCTAAGGTTAGATGTCACTACTCAAGGATATACTCATGAAATATGAAGTTGGGAAGCTTGGAAGTTAACTTAATTTTAGGTTAGAAACAAAATACTGCGCTTTAAACATATTTGTGGATTGGTGTTTTGACCGTGCAACAGTGCGGACGCGTGCCGGTTTAGAGCAATATTTGCAGTGCACCGAATTAATAATTGCAGTTATAGTTTTGGCACAACTAATTCGCTCTACGATAACACTTATCACGCTGTACCAGACGCACCCACCTCTGGCCTTGCCGGAGCGCGGCGATAAATTTCTCAATCGTACCGTATAAAACACAACTCCACGAGGCCATCTGACCCAACAAAAACTCCCGTAAGTAATGAAAATATTATCACATCCCAACCAAATCAAACAACATCCTTTTCCAATGCCATTAAAATTCCTTCTCAAAATACCTTACTGCCACAGACTGCTAACCCTAATACATACCCCAAAAAAGAACAAACTATTTTGTTTAATGCTGCTGATGGAATCTCCATACGTGAATACGTAGTCGCAGTCGGAACAATCATGGGCCCTAAAAATATAACATTCTGTTCAAGAATCTCTAATAACAGAATCTGTATTTATTTCGCAAGTCAATTATTGGTCAAGGAATTCATGAATAAACATGGATCCATAAATATAAACGAAACGATCATGCCCGTACGCAGGCTAATTACCCCAGCACAAAGGCTCGTCCTATCAAACGTTTGTTCTTCTATACCGAACAACATAATTGAAACTCAACTGAAGCATATGGAGCTAAAACTGGTCTCCCCTATGACATTTCTTAAAGCCGGAATGCACGACGTAGAATATAGCCATATCCTTAGTTTCCGCAGGCAGATTTATATCAGTCCAAACGACCGAAATTCTATACCAGACGCTATCTTAATCAATCACGAAAATACTCAATACCGCATATTCATCTCAACCGATGCCATGTCCTGCTACATATGCCGCAAAGAAGGCCACACAGCAATTCAATGCCCAAACCAATCAGGGTCGCAAACTACAAACCCACCTGTTACACCCATTCATTATAAATCTGACTATCCCCTGCTGCCCCAAACCACAACGCAGGAAAACCACTTCACACCTAAAGAAACATCAGCCCCTCAAGTAGATACTATTGAAACTTCAAATCCACCTCAACACCTACCAAAACAGTTCCCATTTGTGTCACTCCGACACAAAAGAAACAAAAGTCAGCTCTCTAGCTAATCCGAATCTGACACACCCAACATAGGAAAACAATTACAAGCAGTCAAGGAAATAATACAAACAAACCCACAAGATTACCCTATAACCTTTGAAAATCTTCTAGGATTTCTAGAAAACGCCCAAGGAAATCCAGACCCCTTAACGCTATCAAGAGATTACACAGAGAATACCCAATCCTCTTTCTCTCTCTCTCCGGGTGCCGTCTCAGATTCTGAGGTTAGCGATCACCATGGCGTATCTCCATCTGTCACGTGCTGTATGTATCAGCGTGTCTCTGTTCATCCCCAACCAATTTCGTATGTTGCTCATCCACGATGTTCTCCTTCTTCCTCGAGCCCTTTTCCCCTCAATCTTTCCTTCCAATATGTATTGTAATGTTATATATTTTTCGTATCGAAGTATGTGTTTCCTTTTTTTAATATTGTCTACCAATTCCCTGTTTTTTCCGATTTGCCTTAATACTTCTTCATTACGTACCTACTCTTCGTGTCCATGAAATTTTCCGAATCCTTCTGTAGGTCCACATTTCGAAGGCAGCTAATCTCTTTGTAGTGTCTTTTGTGAGTGTCCATGCTTCACAGCCATATAGAAGAATAGACCATACGTAACATTTTAAAAGACGCAGTCTTAGTTCTAAATTAAATCCTTTTTAAGTATGCTAAATAGTATCTACCCGAAACTGAAAGACCGAGACATCAAAGCAAGAATAACTAGATTAACCAAGAAAATAAATAACCAACTACACCACGAAGAACGCAATAAATACACAGAAAGTACAGATCCGGAGTATTAACATAATACTCATCTTAACTCACATTGCACAACACATGACGACTACAACTATCATCCAATGGAACCTGAACGGATATCAATCCCACAGCGAGCAAATCAAAATACTAATGTCAACATACCAACCCACATGTCTATGTCTGCAGGAAACCCACTTCCAACCATTACACAAAATACAAATAAAAGGCCACCAAATATATCGAAAAGATAGACAAACAGACGCGCACGGTGGTGTTGCAATATTTGTGCACAGCCGAGTACACTCAGTTGAAATACCCCTCATTACTGACATAAAAGCAATGGCGCTGAAGATAGATCTAAACATACAACAAATGACGATTTGCAATATCTACATACCACCAAATAAAGTTATATCGGAACAGCAACTGGAAAACAATCCAACAAATACCTCCACCGTTCATAATATGCGGAGACTTCAATAGCCATAACGTTACATGGGGATCCACACACACAGTATTATGTGGCTGAGAAGACGCGTACTCGGGGAAAATCATAGAACGTGACGATATAATCCTTTTAAATAACGGAAACCCTACACATTTCTATTCAGGTACAGGTACCTTTTCAACCATTGACTTAACTCTTAGCGACCCCAAAACAGCATCTGTAGCAGACTGGGAAGTAATCAACTACCTTCACGATAGCGATCACTTCCCAATTCAAATCTCATTACCAAACACAATACCACCAAAAGTTTACCCTAAACCTAAATGGAAACTCCCAAGCAAACTGGAAGCTATATGCTGAATTATCAGACCATCAATGGGCACAAATTACTACCACAGATGATGTTAAAACCCTCGTAAACAACTTTTCATTAATTATACTTAACGCAGCAGTACAATCAATAGAAAAGAAATCCTACCCGTCGACGCATAGACCCGTTCCCTGGTGGAACCCCGAGTGCGCAAAAGCTGTCAAGGAAAGTAAAAAAGCATTTAATTACTACAAAAGACATCGTAACTTAGAAAACTTGGTTAATTTTAAGAAAAATCGAGCCAAAGCACGTTTAGTTATTAAGAAAAGTAAACAGGCGTCATGGGAAAACTACGTTTCAAACATAACAACATAAGACACACCGCAGCTGAGGATAATGCAAACACTTTTGCCAAACACTTTCAACATAATTTTAGTGAAAACCCTAACATTATAAACAGTAAAAATCAATCAGATATGGTAGGGCCCAAACCAGATGTAGATAGAAATAAAACAACCGCTATAAACCTTCCGTTTACCAAATGGGAACTAGAATTATCACTAAAAGAATGTAAAACGACAATCCCAGGTATTGACGACATACCATACGAAATGCTACAACACCTAACTGAAAATAGCAAAGATCACTTGCTAAAAATCTACAATCACCCGTGGCTGAACGACATCTTCTCGGAAAAATGGCCTGAAGCTATTATAATACCAATTCTTAAACCTCACAAAACAAAAACTGACCCCGCAAATTACATCATGCGTATGTAAAATATTGGAAAGAATGGTAAATCAGAGATTGATCTGGTTTTTGGAATCAAACAACATACTGAACAATCACCAATGCGGTTTCAGACGAGGACGTTCAACAACAGATCAACTAGTGTGCTTAGAATCAGAAATAAGTAACTCATTTGAAAACAAACAACACCTTGTAGCCTCGCCCTAGAAAAAGCCTACGACACCGTTCGGCGGAGTCACATCATTATGCAACTTCAAAAATACAACCTAGGGGGAAATATTCTGAATTTTATCAAGAACTTCCTAACAAATCGCTGCTATCATGTCCGAATTGGAAGCACCTTATCTAATAAATACACCCAAAACAACGGCGTTCCGCAAGGATCCATACTCAGCGTGACACTATTTTTGGCAGCCCTAAACGAAATAACAAGATGCATAACTTTGCCAGTTAAGGTTTGTCTATATGCCGACGATCTCACAGTATACTGCAATGGGAAAAGTACCTCTTTCATAGAAAACTCTCTGCAGTTAACGCTAAATAAACTAGTAGAATGGATCAAGAAAACTGGGCTACGATTCTCTATCTCTAAATCGCAATGCATCCACTTTTGCAGACTGCGAGCGACTCACACTAACCCTAGCCTAAAAATAGAAATTAATCCACTTCCATTTGTAAATAAAATTAATTACCTAGGTTTACTAATAGACCAAAAACTCTCTTGGATTCCACACCTACGACAACTTAAGGTTGAACGTTCGAGAAGACTAAACCTATTAAAAATATTATCACACCATGAATGGGGAGCCAACAGTCACATGCTGATACATTTGTATAGAGCACTAATACGGCCCAAATTGGACTACGGCAGCATCATCTATTCATCTACACACCGTAGAAACTTAAACATGATAGAGGAAATTCACAATACTGCACTAAGATTAGCAATTGGTGCCTTCCGCACCAGCCCTATAGACAGTATACTATGTATTGCTGCTGAACCTCCGCTTTCATATAGACGACAACAGCTAAGCAGGACATACGCAGCCAACATAGCAGCAAACCCTAATCATCCTACCTTCAAACACATCTTCCCAAAAGCAATGACTAAATCCAATAGAAATCAACGTAACCTCTCCATCAACCACAGAATTCAAAACATATCCACCGATATAAACCTAGCACTTCCCAAAATCATGAAAAACAGTACCATAAATGCAAGTAAACCTTGGGAAATCCCCCCACCTAACAGCCTCCTCGACCTAACAAAACTCCCCAAAGAAACCACTTGCCCAAATCAGTTTAAACAATTATTATTTAGAGAAATTTGCAACCAGTACCGTAACCACATCAAAATATACACAGACGCTTCAAAAGCCGAATCCGGCACCGGTACAGCGTTCATAAGCGAGCAAACTACAGTAACGTACAATCTCCCCGGCATGATCAGCTCATATAGTGGTGAACTGTACGCTATCCTCCAAAGCCTAAAATACATTCAGAAAAGTCCGCATTCCAAATACATGGTCTGCACCGACTCGCTTAGCTCCCTAAAAAGTATCGAATCTATGTTCCCAAGAAACCCAGTAGCCAAAGAAATCCAAATAGAACTCAGCAAAATAGCCTTAACACAAAAACAAATAGCATTCATATGGATACCATCCCATATAGGAATTCCTGGAAACGAAGAAGCAGATGCTGCAGCTAAAAATGCCACCTTAGAACCTTCAGGTAACGTACCAATTCCGCAGGAAGACGTTAAAAGTATAGTAAACAGAAAATAAAACAAAGATGGCAACAAAAATGGCACATAACAACAAACAACAAACTTAGACAAATAAAACCGAATATTAAGGAAAAAGGGAAAACGAATCTGACCAGAAAAGCAGACGTTATAATCACCAGGTTGCAGATTGGGCACACACTAATGACTCACCAACACCTGTTTTCAAACACACCACCAGAAAGATGCAACACCTGTCAAACAACAATAACTGTACGACACATCATTGAATGCCCAAAATATACCAGGTACCGCAACATACTAGGAATACCAGCCACACTCCAGGAAGCCCTCGATCCCGAACATTACACCAAAATAATAAAATATCTTAAGATCACTAAACTGTACAACAAACTTTAAACTTGCATGTAGTGTAAAATTACTGTTAGCTGGGCGCTTATGGCCTTGAAGTCGAAGCGCCTTAATACAACAAATTAAAAAAAAAACATATTTGTATTGTTGTAAAGACTCCGAATGTTACCTAAACCATAAAATATAGAAGGCGCTTTGTTTGAAATAAATAATTAATTCCCAATTAAAACAAATATATTGATTGATATTCTATCCAGGAAAAACTTTTGTTGTGGACTCACCAAACATTTTGTAACAATATTCCAATTCATGAGAAACTTAACAGCAATAATGACAATACTTAGGGGAACCCTCAATATTCTATAGATTGGAGCTTGTTTAATTTTCGAGGTGTCAGTGTGGAGGGGGAAAAAGGATTGCTGAATAAAAAAACAAAAGTACCAAGCGATTAATTTTTTATATGTAAAACTTAGAGGAACTACAACCAAATAATAAATGTAATATTACTAAATCTAGTGTAAATTGACAACATAACGCAAAAACAAAATTATGCAAGACCAATAAGTACAAAACATTAACAAACTTTATATACAGATAGATTGTAACGGGCACTCAACCACTGCAATAATCAATATTCCATCATTATGTAGTTGAGAACTATGCACGATAAATATTTATTATATATTATATTATCATATAAATATATTTGATGGTCGATGAGGCTTAGAGAATTGCCCTGCTGTCAGCGTATCGGCAAATAAGCAAAAAATGCGCCTTGAACTAGAAAACTGAGTCTTAAAATATTTGGTCACGGCGAGGTTAATCACAGGTAAGTAATTAAAGGTTAGAAAAGCAAATCGGTCTCTGCCCCGGCAATAAATTACTAACGAAAACTATTCGGCATATTGTGTTACTCGTAAACAGATCAAGGCTCATTTTTCCCAGTGCAGATCGCATAGTAATCATTACATTCATTGTAAAAAACTATATTATATATATATTTTTTTTATATTTTTCCATATATTTTTTGAATCTGAGATATAAAATACTGTAAAAATATGAACACAACAATTCTCTTCACATCCTACGACTAAAGAAACAATTGTACTTGTTTGTGCTGAGAAAGACGCATGCCGGCACAGTGCACTCGCTCGTCTTTTGCACAAACAAACCTTTGTTGAAAATGCAAACTTATATAATATACATTGGATAACGATATGCATTATGAAAGATAATAAACGACTTGCCAATTATATTACAAGGGAAGAAACAATCGAGGTTCGATTCCTCGACCGGGGATGCGCAAACAAGGCCCCCGGGGATCGGAATCGAACCTGAACTTAAAGTAACAATTTAACTACTTATTCATATAACAATAACGTAACATGTTGAAAACCAAACGATGTAATACTTGCATCTTTAAAACAAGACCCTCTACATTCATACATCAACAACTAAAATTATCTACCTACAAGCGTATGTGTTACATTTTTAAAATCACTAATAATAAATGTGTTTTCGCGTAATTAATCCGTTTACATTTTAGGTATATTCATGCGTCCTGTCTCAGCATCGCGAACAACTAACTACTTAGCTTAATCTTGAGACAATTTTGGAATTTTCTTTTATAAAAAGAAACCAGTACAACCTAAACATTCACAAACTAGAAAACGTGGTGGGTCCCTAAACTGCTTACCATTCAGGGGCGACTCGAACCAAATCCCTTTTGAGAACTGCCCCAGTACCTCCAACAATATCTACATATTTACAAATTATTCGAGCACAATCGATATCGGTGAAGACAAGACTCAATTATTCCAAACTAAGAGGGTTTAATACCCCTCAGCTCATTATCTGGAGCAAAATTTATATTACAGTTAGCATTGGGAAAATTGCCCGCAGATACAATTATTATTTCTTGCTTAATTTTGCACACTTTTTTCCATAATAATAGTGTGAATAAATGCAAAATTGAGAAGTTTATTCTCAAATTTTCGAGACATTTTAAATATCAATAAATAATTAGAGAAAAAGTAATTAAATTAAGAATTCTAACCTTACTAATTCTTAAATTTTCATGACGTTTATATACATCCACAGTAATTATTACCAGTGTTGGCATATTTTTAACAACCTTACTTTAGAATATTTTTGATCTACAAAATTTAATTGCTTTTTCTTACACTTTACATAAAAATATTGTGCCTACACGCAAAACCAACAAATCTAACCTCACTAATTCTCAAATTCTGTATACAAATTTTAATATCAATAACTATTAGCGAGGGTAAAATTAACATAGTGCTCTACATTGCAATTACTTCGTTTTTCACCAATTTGTTTACAAAAATTTGATTAAAAGCAAAGAATATCAGTCTATACTTCACCAATCGTTAATTTTATGACCTATAGTTTTAAATTGTTACAGGTTTTCTTATACTTCATTTCACCAAAAATTAGGGGGAAAAAAAAGTACCAAATTCGAAATGCGTTACATAACTTCACCAATTCCTAAATTTTAAATATCAAAATTAATTAGCGAAGTTATTATACAAGTGTTCTAAATTGTAATTAGTTCAATTACTTAGTTTTGCAGGATTTCTAGAGTGGCATAATTGACAAATAGTTTAATTCTTCTCGAACAAAAATAAGGAAATGTTATTCTAAATACCAATTATAACACATAACCTCACTTAATTGTTTGAACTTTCTCAAATTTGGATGTTTAAGTGGCAGTACTCAAATTCCAATTTACAAAGCACTCGGTGCTTCCTCAAATATCACTTAGTATGGGCAGTTTCGAGACATATCTACAATCGAACCCAGGGTTGATCAACAAAAACAAATTTCTCCGTGCGGAAAAAAAGGGGAAAATAAATATCAAAATCGTATTGCTCGAACGTGAATTTAACTGCGCATCAATTGTCTCAATCAGCAGAAGGATGTCTACATAGGCCTTATAACTGACTATCACAAAATTAAATCACAAAACAGTGAATTTACCAGCTAAAACTTTTTGGGTGTGAATTTAACCAGCTTTTGAAAGTTACTCTTCTCCGCTCCTCCTCAATAACATTATAAAACAACTATATACATAAACGCAAAAAAAATATTCTACCCCTAAATGAAACTCAACATTTATAAATCACAGTTATTATTATTATTATTTAAAAACTCGATGCAACTAAGGGTGGCTGTTAAATCGAGCAGCAGAATCATGACGTCGGTGTTAGATAAAGTGATACGGTGGCATCGCACCTATCGGTACAGTAGACTCGCGACAACCGGAAGGTCATCGGTGCCATCATCGGCAACTGTGTTATTTGAAATGCGACATGAGGTTTCTCGTTATCGCAACTCCACTGTATCACCAAAGCGCAGCTCTAGAATTCTTTTTGCTAGCACTACTTTAACGTTTGGCAGCTAAACTCTTGCGCAGTTGGGAGACTCGCCCCCGTAAACGTTCCTGCTGTCGGCGCAGCTCCTGCACCTTGCGCTGCATGCTCTCCGACACACTGGTCAGATGATAACAATAGTCCCGCGAGTCCTGTAGGATTTGAACCTTAGCGGCACGGTCCATCACGCTGAGCCTCGGCACCAGCTTGCGCAAGTCCTCGAAGGCGTTGCGCAAGTCGATCCGGCGCTGCCGCT
>JABXWE010010162.1:0-14513 GCA_014611495.1 Limonius californicus
GTGGAAATTGGTATTACGAGGTTGAAGATAAGTTAATAGCATTTTTGTTATACAGCCATTAAAAGGTAATTACAGTTACAATTTCCACAAACCCAAACAAACCGGGATATCCACAGAACTATTTCCCAGCAAAAACAAAGGTTCCCAAAGTGTATAAAATAAATTTCAGCAATAAACAACAAGGTAACTTTGAAAAATAAAATATTGACATATAAATCTCCAAAACATTTTAAATACTGCTGGAAACAGATTTAAGTAGTGACGGTTGGCTGCATCAGCGTAACATTCTTCAAGTATCTCTGTTTCTTTCTACTAAACGTGTCCGCCGGCAGAATATGTCACACGTACGATGTTGGTGCTGTTTCGTTCACAGATGTCACTACGACATACGTGTTTGTTGGAAATATGAATCCGCGAGCAACTAACAAAAACAGAAATGCGTTCAGTTTGTGGTATGGAAATAAGGCGATAATCCGAACCTGAAAAATACTCATCGTAAGAACTATAGTCTTTATGCAACAAAAAACATTACAAACCAAAATCTAGCAGCCGTGGTTTTTTGGCCAGTTCGTTAAATATTTCATCTACTTCAACTAGTATTTTCAGCTACATCGTCATCATTGCTAAACCGTTAAGTCGATTCTAAAACGGAGAAATCAAACAGTATGATTAGATATGTTTTGATTCGTTTTGATGTCAAGAACGTTCGTTCTGGTGTGGCTGTTGAAACTGGAAATGTGAAGAACATTTTTAGCAGTCTATGAATGTTTTGGCGACCGTGGGCTAGAGGTTAGCGCGTTAGACTGCTACGCCGAAGGTCCTGGGTTCAGTTCCCAGTACCGGAACATCGGATTTTTAACGGCCATTTCCTCACAAGGTCATGGCAAACCAACGTACCAGGTATTCTGCATAGTAAATCTTCTCTGGAGTAGAAGGGATTGCACTTCCCGTGGTTCGGAGCCCACGTTAAACTGTAGGTCCTCATATCTGTGGTACTTTAAACGCGCAACACAGGCATAGGAGAGAAGATCACTACGTCTCGTAAGTGATAAAGCACTCGAAGAAGATAAATGTTTGGAAATGCAATTTTGCTGCACATATCTAGTACGTCTATGGTTCATTGTTCTTTAACTGGAAGCCTACTTAACCTTATGAGCCAGAGTTTTAGTTCAGCAAATATGCAGCTTTTGAAAACTTCTGGGAGAAAATGGGTTATCAATTCTCTCTCAATACGAATCCGTGTATGGTTTATGTTATACTTATGCCAGTATTTATTTTTGTAAAAAGTACAGATCCATGTGGTTTTTTTATATTATGTTACAAAACATGTGGAGGAGTTTATATTGCAAGATTTTAAAAGGAAATAATATGGCCAAATTTGGGAAATTAAAATTTCGACTAGCAATAGTGAATAATGTAAATTGTTTGGTCCTAAAACATTCTACTATTTATATTTTGTCTGCTTATGCATTTTTATAGTGGAAGTTATTTTTTAAGTTTTTAGCCCTTGGGGGGGATATATCCCCCATATCCCCCCCCGTGGCTACGCCACTGTACACAACTGCATGGTGTTCAAGACGAAGAAAATGTCATCGACGCCGATCTTAATGATCCTTCTACAAGTACACGGCAAATCGCTACACAACTAGGTTTACCACAATCTATGGTCTGGCGGACACTTCATCGAGAGGAACTGCACCCATACCATTCACAACGTGTGCAAGCTCTTCAGCCTGGGGATGTTGATCGACGTTTTGGCGATTTTGACGCTGGTTATTAAATAAAACGATCGAAAATCCCGACTTTATGACAACCGTTCTATGGACCGATGAGGCTTAATTTTCTAGAGATGGAATTAACAATAACCATAATGCTCATGTGTGGTCACTGGAAAATCCGCATCAGGCTAAAGAAGCACGATTTCAACAACGTTTTTCAATAAATATTTGGGCCGGAATTTTCAATAATCACCTCCTGGACGTGGAAGTAATATATATACCTATATGCATCCTGATATCATTGTTGCGTCCATACATTGCCAATTTACGGTTGCTATTGCGTCCGACGAATTATTGCGGCCGTATACCGGACGCAATAATGTAATCGCTAATAAAAATTTAAAATTCCCGCTGTTTCGTAATTTATTTTAAAAGCAGTGTAACCATCTTAACAGTTCTCTCCAACCTGACAAACCTGCATTGCTCTAACATATAAAATATAGCGGCAAATTCATAAAAATGATGGACGCAATATTGTTAGCCAGATGTATAAGGGAAGGGTATTATAGTTCAATGCATTAGTCGCTGGGAGGGCGCTAAATATATACACTTTTCCGTATATAGAATGTACATTTTATATTTACTGCGTCCACGCACTGGCAACACTGTATTGCACTGTAACACAATGTTACATGCGGAGTCGGTGGTTTTGTTTGTCCTTATCTTTGATTAAATTAAATCTGGAAGTAAATAATATTCGTGTTATGTGTTAATCATGTCGCTCATTAATTCAAGAGGTTATAGAATGTTACACGCCTATAAAATAATAGGTATAAGTAATTGTGTTTGTTTTGCTTTAGGTATTATTTAAGGTCTTCTTCGTGTCTTTAGTACAACATTTTAAATTATTGAATCATTTTCTGCCGAAGATATGTCATACTAAATGCATCAGTATTTTACGGAAACTGAGAAAACATTTCATATTCTTATAAATTAAAACGTAAGTTATTACAATTTGTCTCAGCATTCATGTTTTAGATCCCCCTATCTACCTATAATTTTATTCTTAGCCAAAATACGCGTACTAAATTTTGTTTTTAACAATTTCAACAGTCGCGTACAGTGTTTGCTTGAAGTTTGTAAAAGTGAATAAATTTTATTTCTTATACTGCAACCTAGTTATAAATCATTAATTAAATATTTCAAAGAGGCTGTTGTAAATCTGCAGGTAGATACTTATATCGGCAATGTATTAATTCGACTAAATTTTTAACAGAAACATTCGTTAGTGCAGTATTGTAATTGTAATAGGCTGAACTGTGTCACCGTCCATAATGTGCACAATTTATTTTTTATTCTTTCAGTGCTTCACATTAATAGTTTAATATTTGTACTACACAAAAATATTTATTTTATCGTTTTGTTCGGTATCTCTTATAAATAAACGTAACCAAAATTAGAACACTTGTTTAATTTAAAATAAATAATATTTTTACAATTTTTTTACTATATACATAAGTAATTCCGTATAAATATAATATCAATATACGAGGGTTGCCTTTTATATTTCGGGATTAGAGAACAAAAACAAATATTGATTATCGAATGGCTTTATTGTTTTTCAAAATATTCTCCATGCAGATTAATACACTTTTGCATGCGTGTGAACCAATTTTCGAAGCACTTTTTCCACTCCAATTGAGGTATCTACAAAACATGCATTTTCAACGCATCAACCGCTTTTTCAGGTGTCGAAAAACGTTGACCTCGCAATTTATTTTTGATGTTCGGCAATAAAAAGAAGTAATTGGGTGCCAAATCAAGACTATACGGCGGATGACTCATCAAATCGACGTTTTAAGTGCTCAAAAAGTCACTTGTTCGAGCCGATGTGTGAGAGCTCGCATTGTCGTGGTGGAGAATGATCCGTCTTCGGCGGTTGGTTTTCCTAATTTCTCCGAAGACTTGTGGCAAACAAATGGTTGTGTACCATTCAGTATTGACCGTTCTACGTTGCACCAATGGTACCGTTGAGACATGTCCAGTTTTTCCAAAGAAGCAGGCGACCATTTGCTTCGAAGTGTTTCGAGCACGAACCACTTTTGTTGGGTTTAGCTCGCCTTGGAAGACCCATACAGTCGACTGTTGTTTACTTTCGGGCTCATACGCGTAGATCCACGATTCATCACCTGTCACGGTGTCATACACATGTTTTGAAGCACGGCGATTGAATTGTTTGAGCATTTGTTGCGACTAATTGATACTGGCTTGTTTTTGAGCGATTGTCAAATTATGTGGAACCCAACGCGAACAAATCCAAATGTTCATGCAATATTGAATGTCTGCTGGTCCCACAAATGTCCAAGGATACCTCAATCTTACGATAAGTCACATGACGATCTTGCAGTATCAGTTCACGCACCGCATCAATGTTTTTCGGAACAACAACCGATTTTGGACGACCTTCACGAAATTCGTCGTTGAGTGAACTACGACCACGATTGAATTCGGTAAACCATCGATAAACACTGGTCCTTGATGGTGCTTCATTGTCAAAAATCAAATTAAGTTCATCGAGGCACTGTTGTTTAGTAAATCCACGTCGAAAGTTGTAAAAAATAATCGCACGAAAATGATTACGATTTAATTCCATTTTTTTGCCGATATGAATTTTTCAAGTTACTGTAAACAACACCAACAGCGCTCGTACGTCAAAACGTTCTGAGTACGTATACCGTCAAAAATGTCAAACTTTACGATAGAGACGTCAGTTGCCAGCACTAGGGTTGCCCAATCCCGAAATATAAAAGGCAACCCTCGTATTGAACCGCCGAAGCCGGATCATTCTCCACCACGACAATGCGAGCTCACACATCGGCTCGAACAAATGACTTTTTGAGCACTAATAACGTCGATTTGATGAGTCATCCGCCTTATAGTCCTGATTTGGCACCCAATGACTTCTTTTTATTCCCGAACATCAAAACTAAACTGCGAGGTCAACGTTTTTCGACACCTGAAAAAGCGGTTGATGCGTTCAAAATGCATGTTTTGGAGATACCTCAATCGGAATGGAAAAAGTGCTTCGGAGATTGGTATATTGGAATATCTTGAAAAACAATAAAGTCATTTTCGATGAGAAATATTTGTTTTTGTTCTCTAATCCCGAAATTTACAGGGCAACCCTCGTAATAGGCACGAATGGGTTCAAGAAACCCCACATTTTAAACGGAATCATCAAGTGCTCTTCCCCGTTAATATTAAAGCTGGAATAATTGAAAATCGATAAATCGGTCAATCTATTCTTCCACGTTGTGCAAATACAAGAAATTATATAAATTTTTTTAATTAACGACTTACCTGGTTTGTTAGACGATGCACCGTTAGCGATTAGAAGGAATATGTGGTACCAAATGGATAGTCAGCACCAGAGATTGGCTTAATGAGAATTATCCGAGTCGAGGAAGACTTACCGTACGGTCCACCAGATCGCCCGACTTAAATCCTTTAACCAACTTTCTTTTGGGGGGTGCCTCCAAGATATGGTTTACCGGGCGCCAGTTGCAAATGATGAGGAATTAAATCTCAGAATTAATCAAGTTGCCGCAATTGTAGCTGGCAATAAATGTTTTTAAAACTTGATAAACATTATTCGACACGATACAGAGTGTTCTGAGAATGATGGTGTTTATTTTGAACGCTTGCTAAAAAACAATTAAATGTGTAATGTAATGTATTATTATTTATTATTATTAGCCCGCAACCTTCCATTGTTGGGCAAGGGCCTCCCCCTAATTATTATCAAATAATTAATATTATAGCACCTGTGATTGAAGTTTAAAAAGTTTAAAGTCGTATTTATTTAGGAAACTTGTTCACAATGCTTTACTATAATACTGCCGTTTAAAACGGCGTAAGCAGTTCCATGCAACATTTTTGATATTAGTATTGCTCAATTTTTGTTAGAGCATCTCGTACTGCTCCTTTTTGCGCCATTTTAGATACACCCCGTATATAATTTTGGTAATAATATAGAATACAAAACAGAAATACTGAAATACCCTGCAGTCCATCTGTTACAAATTTTTAGCCAGGGGTGAAAGTAAATCGGAATTCTCTGGAACACAGTTCGGCCAAAACATTTGAAAACGGAAATCAGTTCTGGTTTCCAATCCATCAGGCAACAAAGAAAAATATTAGCTTATTTTGCATAAACAATCTACAACATGAACACAAAATGATTTCTCACTTAATCTGTGCTCCTAATATGTCCGTCCAAAGATGAATAGCGGGCGGCGGGAGATAGAAGCACGGACAACACTTTTCCGTCGAACACGACACTAACGTGTACGTCACAAGCTTGTTGTATTTCGTTTTTAAGCATTCAATAAATTGCGTAATGGAGGGTTTACACGTGCATGGATTTAGTGGCGCTAGTGGTCACTGGCATGCCAGTAAACGAAAAATTTCACACGTAAACTTTTACTGGTATGCAAGCTGGGACTTGAATACATGTATCAAAAAAGTTTGCAGACTTCTAACTATTTAACGCGCCACTAAACACTAAAGGTTTGTTTCAACAAACAATTTTTGTATCGTTCTGAAACGACGACAAAATTGTTCGGGCCGGTTTTGTGCGCATACGTCTTGTCCTGTCTTTTACTGCATGTTGGAACGGTTTTATGACGGTGTTCCACATTCAGTTTGTATCAGTTTATTATTGGAGCTTTCGGAGGCCTTGCAGTCCTATCGCTTTGGTGTGAAGCAAAGCTAAGCTAGTTTGTGCAATGCACAACAGGGCCCGACTCTGCGGGTTACCATGTTGGTGCGTAACCGTGCTTAACCTGTCTGATGTAAGGTGTATGCGTGTAGAGTCTAGTGCGACTGTAACACGAGGGGTGCCATTAATTTGACCACCAATGTCAAATGGAAACTGGGACCCAGTACCGACCACCCAGGAAATTAAAAAAAATTCTGACCCTGGAGTCATTCAAACCAGGAAGCGTTTGGACTATTACATCCAAAGCCTGACTCTCTCACCACTGAGCCATCCCAGTGCCTAAAGTTTGTATCCGTACGATTCTAAATCATCCTCACTAGTTTCATCGGATATAACGTCGCTGTCTCCTGTATGAATCGTCCTTACATCCAAAAAATAAACACAGCTAATCACTTCCAATTTTAGAGTTTAAAATATAACAAACAGTTGCAGAAATGCTTAAGGCGCATGTCAGTCCAAAAAGTTCCTATTTTTGGCTATGTATCGAAACGACCCTACAGAAAGCGTTCACGAACGATTACAAGTTTGGTTGGAACGCCGAGAGAATCGTCCGATAAACCGTCAACTCTAGGTTGGAACGCGTTTTATCTATTGCGCTTGCGCGTGATCATCCGATGAAAGGTTCCTCGAAATGTTGGAAAAAACCTTAAATCGTTTCAATCTGGCAAATAAAAGTCTATCTTTACAAGTAGTACGTATTTGTAAAGTGATTAACATAAGTTTGTTGATAATATTTCATACAGCCCGCCTATAAACTAATCGTGAACGATTCTTAGGCCGCCGCTGGCGAAACCGTTCCGGGTCGTCAAATTAACCGGCGGACAGGGGGTGTGTGTGCGTGTGTTAAAAAAGTGATTTTAGCGTTTTTCAGAATTTTAAAACGGCCTCCGTTGCCGCATTCGATGAGATATGGTGGAAGGTACGGCGTCGAGTGGAGCTAAACGGCGAAAGACTTCCCCCTATGACAATTTCGCCGACTTTACCAGCTCGGTCAGCTGCGATGTAGTGTTAGAAAACTTTACAAAGGAACGGTCAACGTGAAATTCGTAAAATTTTAGGAGGGCCGGGGGTAGGGAGGCGTTTAGATTTTCTTCGATATGGAGAACGATAGAGGTCGGTGTGGACTTTCCGTCGATTTTTCGTTTTACGCCGTGGGGGTTTCCGGATGGCTGCCAGTGGTCTCTAAATTTTTTTTCGGCCATAGCTCGGTGCGTAGGAGGGTTAGGGGAACGCGCTGGGCGCCACTCAACGCGCCAACCTTTTGGACACCGTCCCAGCGAAAAAACCTTTTGAAATTTCTTCTCCCGGAACCCATCTTTTTGTTTTTCAACCGAAGAGAGATATTGCCGGTCGCGACTTGACGAAAGCGCGTTCTTATCGGCCTGGTCGTTTGTAAACGGCGGCCTTGAAGCGAGCAGAGACACTCGTTGATTTTAGGTAATATCTCGGACATTGGTTTATGGAGACGAATTTTTTGCCGTGAAGTTAAATCCTCGCCCTTTCTGACGCGAGAAATAGGCCGGGGTAATTTTTGGCGCCGGTCTGGGCCTGTCAAAAAAAAGTCGAATGGCTGTGCCGTAAAACCACCTTAAAGTCACCTTTCTTCCTCAAGTTTTTGTATAATTTGTACCTACCGGCACTCGCTCTTACAAAATACAATTGCGAACCCCTTCCTTCCTTCACCCGACCTTTCTACCGTTCCCTTTCTCTTCCTTTTCTCATTTCTTTCATGCTCTTAAGACCCTTTTTTCTTTTCTGCCCAGGTCCTTTTCCCGCATTTTCTCTCTCCTTCCGGACTGCCATTCCAGCGTTCGTCTTTCCATCCTTTAACCGCTTTCCTATTTCTTTTTATTTCATCGTCCTTTTTTCCACCGTTTCTCTTTTTCCTCATCTCTCTCTGTTTCGGCCCTCCCATCCCTCAGCCCCATTCACCGTTATTTTCTATTCTCATTCTCCCCTTTCCATTTCCACCCTGTTTCTTCGTCACCATTCCCCTATCCCGCAAAGTGGGTATACATACATATAAAAATAATTCCAACTACATTTTACTGCGGGCAATTCATCTTTCCACCCATAATAGGTCTTTTGGTTTAGGAGTTCTTTTCTTTTCTAAATAATTTACCATGTTTTCAAACAAGTCTTGCATTTGTGCGACAGGCGCTACCAATAAGTTTACTTGACACACTGTTACGTGCGGGGAGAAGACAGGAGTCAGGCACTAGCTCTCGACCCGAGTGTTAACGCAGATTTAACATTACCCCCGGGCGTCCGAATCGGTGTAATTTACCAATAGGTAATTACTTTCGCTTTCTGCGGTACCATTTACGGTACGTCCGAAAATGGGGAATATGCGATTTCCCAAAATTTCCGAAAATCTTGCTTAAAGTACAGATTTTGGAAATTTCGTCGTATGACGTAATATTGAAAAATCTGTCAAAAACAAGCGGTTTCGAAGGAACCTAACTGTAAAAACTCCACAACTACACCCAGGGACTGACTCAAGCTTTACACTCCCGTGAAGGGCCAATTTTACATCGAAAAAGGTAAATCTTCAAATCCTTTGTTAGTCACGCCTAAGCTGCTCCATTTAGTTTACCGAGGGGAGGCCGCCTGAGACGCACGCTATTGATTGTGAAATATTGTGCAACTAGTTTATATTTGGTTATGGGCCAAACAAGCTTTTTCGTCGACCCGCAACAAGGATGGAAAAAGGCCTTCGGTTGAACTTAGAGGAGTAGGGGTGGTTCACGGGGACCGCTTACGGGAGGGAAATCTTCCTAGTTGTGTACAGGGTAGGTCAAAATTATCGGGCTTCCAAATCACAACTGATTGCAGGTTCTCGTGGAAGGCCGAGAGGCCAGCAGCTTACGGGAGTCGGACTCACCTTTATTGTGCCTCCTCCTGTATGTAAACCTCACAAAGTTCATGCACACAAAAAAGTAAAAATACACAAAAATAAAAGATATGGCGAATTTCAGGGCAAATATATAATTCTACTATTGGAAATTGGTGACTATAGAAAAACAAAGACTACATTGCAAATGATAATATTTATAGTTTAACATAAGATTTTGTTGGAACGTTCGAACCGAGACTCGCCGCCAGTGGCTTACGATATTTACTTTACTAGAACAGATCTACGCAGCCATTGACCTCTGAGTTCACAAAAAATTATAATTTATAATTGTACTTTACAGTTAACAAAAAGAAAGTACAACTGGCGACTGAAGGTCGTTTTACGTCGCATTAACAAAAAAGGTTCATAACTCGAAACTAGAAAATTAAACTCGGAAGAAGTTTGCACAACACAAAAACAATCGATTTTACCTTAGTTATCGTTGAAGAGAGTACGCAGAGAGAGGCAGGCACAATTTGGGGTGTTCTTGTGTTCTTAAGAAGCGGGAAAAATCCACATGCACGCCCCTGAAGACTAGATCGAATGGAGTCAACGTTAAGGGCCAAGACTTCAATGTGTTTATCGCAGCAGCGGCACATCCAAAGGGTCACAGCAAGGGGTTCGATAATAATCCGCCAAAGGCGATCAGCAAATTCGCAATGATTTGCTCTCCAAGGGTCAAAATTCCAGCGCGATTCTTTAAATCCGACACTTGTCGATGGTTCTGTTCACCTTACGGTGAAAACGGCGATACGAAAATTCACGCGATGGACACCCATCGAAAACCCAAACCGCCCCTGTAGTACTTGATTACGGCGCTTATCGCAAGCAACCGAGTCGAAGGAGATGTTAAATCCGACTCGCAAAGCCAATACGTATTGGCTGAAAATATTTCACTACATTCCGAAATGTGTTGCAAGAATTCTAGAACAATTTAACACGTAGGACTCCCTTCAAGGGCAAGAAATTCCCAGGCCAAGCGCGTAGACAAAATATTCATCGGCATTTCTCTACGATAACAAAAAAAATAGTCCACTAAACTGTATTCGGGAAATACTAATATCGTAATCGGCTTAAGAGCGGCAATTAAAATGAAGCTTTAATTCAAATGCAGCGGCAAAATTAAACGAACATAACAATTTTGTCCGTAAGATAAGTGATTGGAAAAACTTTAGGGATATAAGAAAAAACTGCGCGTATAAGGCCTTCCTGCAGTACCTTTTTTTAAGTATTGTTAGCCTAGATTTAATTGTTTTGGGTTCACCTGTGCGTGACCTTGTTTAATCTTAAGAATATTCGTTTCAAACGGTTGTGACGTTTCGCCTCCACTGTTTGGCTCCCGCCGTTTCGCCCCCAGTACCGTTTCACCCCCGACCGTATTGCCCCCAAAAATAATATGAGTAAAAATTAAAAGCCTGATAATTTTGAAAATAATATTTATTAAATAATACATATTACAAAATATTTTACAATTCTAAATTTTTTGTTTTATGGCCAATTGTACAATCAAGGTTCAACTCTAGTTTAGTTAAACCCATAGTTAAAATTGTTGCTAATAATTTAAATTATGGCAACTGAACTTGGGTTAACTAAACTAAAGTTGAACCTAGATTGTAGATACAACCATTACAACCCGCTCTTAATATTTCAAATAATGCTTATCTATGTGTGTAATTTTAAAATGTACAGGTGGGTACACAAAGTTATAAAGTTAGAGTAAGTATAAATCAAAGTGTGAATCTAATGTAAAAATATATTGCATAACTTGGGGGCGAATCGGCGCCGGAGACGACAAGGCGGGCGCGTAACGGCGGGGACGAAACGTCCCCATCCCGTTTCAAACGGTGTCTTTTTTTAATAATGTTGATCTTTGTTCCCTAGCAAATTATAATCATTTAACCATTTTGCGTGTATTTTGTCCGCGTCTCCAATTTAATTAAATGCCTTGTTAAACTCACATCTATTTTATTTTTATCTCTGTTGAAAGTAATGTGAAGATTCCTGTAAGGGCAGCTGGGGGCACTGGGGTTGAAATTGGCGCCACTAAATCCATGCGGATGTATGTAAACTCTCTACTAAATTCGAATTGTGCTCCCAACATCAGAAGAAAACACAGTGGTATAATATAATTGAGATTTATTTTGAATATGCAACACCGAATAGTGTTCTATATTCTTCAAAACGAGAGAATTTTCACAATGGTACAATAAATATAAGATGCTATTATATGTTGTGACATATCTTATATTTACAAATCAAATTACCTTGGTGGTATGTTGTAGATGTTTCCAGTATAACAATACAATTTATTCAAATCACACGTTCTGTACAATGTTTGTGTGTGCCTTTTACAATTTTTACATATTAGATACTCTTGGCTCTCTAAGAGTTACAAACTTCTGACATTTAACGTAATTTAGTCTTTAACAACGAGTTGCCGCAACTTAAATTACAATTCCTCGTATGTTTGCTATAGAAATCAAATGCACACTCCTTTCTGGCAGTTTCAGTTGACAAATCGCGGAAAAAAAGCATTCTATTACGGGTGTGTCCAATGTAGTTAAAAAATAAAAGTACAACTCGGCCTACATTGGAACAAAAAGGAAACCAAAAAAAATATATTAAAGTATATAGCCTTGAAATTCGTACAATGACAACTATTGCCTAAAAGAAGTGAATGTTGCCAAACAGGAACTTCATTACAGAGAGATACATACCAAACAATGAGCACAGAATTTGGAATGTTTTACACATTGTTTTTGCTTTGTATTGTAACAATGATCTAACACCGACACATCAAAAATGCAATAAAATAAATTTTCACTTTTATTCCTCATCTTTTGTTTTAAATTCAAGTGCAAATCAACCGCTTGCTACAATAATTTCATGTTGAAATTTACAAATACAACACAACATGCACATCAACAAGTTTGTTTTCTGCAAAGTAGAATAAGACACACAGACACAATGTTGGTGCACATATCGTTTCAAACAATACAACAGCAGCAAGAGTCAATATATGTGATACAAGAATTTGGGAGTGGTTTGGAGTGGCGTTTGAATACATCAAAAAGACAAAAAAAAAAAACCGAAACAGAACCCGTATTCCAACAAAACAATCGAACCAATGTCAAATTCTTCAAAATAAACTAAACAATTTCGAGAAACAAAAATCCAAAAAAACGCGTCACAATAATTTGGATGCTCACACTAGACCCAAACCACTTTAGGAGAGAAAAAAGAAAGGCAGAGTGGATCCATAACCTCAAGAGCTACACCTAAAAAAATTAGAATAATAAATCTCATTTTTGGCTTCATATATACACAATTTATTCACATTTATGGTTTCAACGAGACCATGGATCCACCGGCAATAACTCGCTCCACACTCACATGCATTCATAACATCAAAACTCAGTTCGTCAACTGCAATTACTAAAAAAAAAAAGAATGAACAAGTTGACACTGCAATAAGTAATTGTTTCTACACATTGGTTTTCACATATAGGAGTTGTTATCTTTTTTGTAATTTCGTTGAAAATTTCGCATCTTTGAAAACCTGGAAGAGAAACAACGAGCGAATTTAAAATTAAAATTCGACCAATCGGAAACGGCCGGGGCTTACCTCTGCGGCAGGTACAGGTTGCGGCGCTAGTTGTGCACAGGAGGTGCCGTTTGGCGCTCAATCTCTTCTAGGTTAATAGCATGCTGGGCCGTGGTTGAGCTGGGCATGTTGGGCACCTTACCAGCACGTGCCCTTTCCAGCAATTCGGGCGAAAACCAGCGCGCTAATTGGTTGCTAGTTGGAGATAAGTCGCCTCCATTGTTGCTAGCACCGCCACGTTCCCCCATATGTGAAGCTCTGCCATCTACGCAATTATTAGAAAAACTGTTTTGAAGTTATGTTTTAAATATGGTTGTATACAGGGTGTATCAGAAATAGGTACAAACATTTAAACCAGTAATACATTGGCTCAAGTAGAATTCAATGGTATTATTCATTTTTCAAAAATTACGTTTATTTTTTTGAATTAAAAAATAAATTAAAATTTTGTTTGAGAACTGCTGATGATGCAGAGAAAATGCAATTAAGCTGCAGAAAGTTATTACCTAATTGTAAAGTAAATCCAAAGTGGTAAACACGTAAAAACTTGTCTGACTTGTGATAACAACGACAAACTGAATAGAAATTACTGACCTACCTAATAGTATTGGTTTGTGGCAGGTAATAAGAAATTTTTTTGCACTTCTCTCTTACTCTCCTTTGCATAACATGTCTTTGAACTCAAATTTTTGTTATTATCCTGCAGTACTCAAACAATTTTGAGTCAAATTTACAATTATTATTTCCCATTGCCAAAGAAATGTTTTTTCTAGTTTGTAAATATTGTAATCTACCATCGAATTTAATATATGTACCTATTTCTGATACACCCTGTATATTACACCATTATAACCAGAGGTCGCAATAACAGTACACTGGTTTATGGGTTAATGGTGAAATAATATGTTAATTTTTTAATGGTAATTCGCCGTTTTCTATTGAAATTCGGTAAATTACATAAAATGTCCTCCCCCCTACTAACTTCTAAACAACGAAAATTTTGCAATTTGCGATATGTTGTTGGTCTCGTCGAGGGCAACAACTTTTCCTTATGGCACTTTCCCGTAGCTCGTACCGTTCGACCGTCACGGGCGTCCAAAGTCGAAACGCGAATCGACGCGACGTCCAGCACGTGTCCACGTCCTCACAGCGGGTTGGTCGCGAGCTCAATTTGTTCGCATAAGTACGGCACATCGACGGCCGGCGAAGGTGGTTTTAACATCCCCGAAGGCGACGCGGGGTACGCCGAAACGTCGAAAAAAAAACCGTAAAAATCGGCATAACAACTTAGCCGGCGTCCCCCGCGCCTCTTTTTGGGGATGTTAGAACCGCCTTTGACGGCCGTCGATGCGCCGTACTTATGCGAACCCGCTGCGATGACGTGGACACGTGCTGGACGTCGCGTCGATTTGCGTTTCGACTTTGGACGCCGCTGGCGGCCGAACTGTACGAGCTATGGAAAAGTGCCACGAGGAAAAGTTGTTGTCCTCGACGAGGCCAACAACATATCCGGAC
>JABXWE010010163.1:0-10408 GCA_014611495.1 Limonius californicus
TTTGAGGGTGGAAAAACATCGTTCACCTTTTTTAGGTTGTTGTCTGCTATGAACACTAAAAGTGGCAAAATACCACCTACGTCACACATGTCATCGCGCTCATAAATTGCTGAAAGTTCACTTTTCAATGTTACACTGTCCAACATAGGATAAGATTTCACAGTTTCATCAAAATATTTTTGTGGAAATGCATGCCTATACCAAAGACCAAAAGCGTTCAAAAATTTGTCCATTAAACACGTAGAAGTGTCTGTAGTTTCATCGGCCTCCAAAGCAATGAAATTTGCAGATTTAATTTCTTTTAATATTTCCTGCTTGTAAATTTGCAAGATTGCATCTAGCAATTCGTTCTGAATAGTTTTTGAGACGCTTTTAAACACTTGTGAACCTTTCATATGTATTGCAAGCACAGCGTCTAATTCGGCAGCAAAGTTGATTAACCCTTAATAAATTCCTGGATTGTCTGACGTTAATGTTTCATCGTGACCTCGCAACGCCAGTTCAAAGGCGCCGCAAAATTTAATACACGTAATTAACCGGCGCAAAATATGACGATTTTTTTCCACGTCTTCGTTGTACTTAATTTTATGTAGCAAATGAGCACCCTCTAGTTGTTCACGGATGTCCACTTTGCCTAAAACACTAAAATCCTTGCACGCATTCATGTGAGAAACGGAAGATTTGTGTTTCTTTGCCCTCTCTGCAATGTGTTTTAAATCATTCACCCCGTGTTCATTCCACGCACTAACCTCTTTCTTAAAAAATAAGCACATAAAACAAAACAGTTTATTTGTTATTGAACATCCGCACATCCAATCGTATTTTTCATAGAGATTCTTGTTGAATTTTCTATTGTACGTTCGGGTTTCACTTGTCGAACTGTAGTTTATCTGAAGATCAGGAATAGGCGTTCCTTTCTTCTTAATTAAATTTTTTCCTCAAATGATAGCGGGTTTTTTAAAAGATTTTGCACGCAATTAACTTCCATCATTGAAAAAACGTCACTTTCGTCTTTGAATTCACACGCGCGATTGCGCGAAAACAGCGCTCCAAAGTCCAAATTCAAACGTTGACTGTAAATCGGCAACAATCTGCTCGGTGCCCCATTCGCCTGGTATATCGCGTATAGCGAAGATAACCATAGGCAACCGAATCTTGCTCTACATAGGTACAAATCAGAGCGTTCCCGGGAACATAGTTTTGAGCGTGTTAGCCGCGCCTTTGGTGCGGAAGGAAAATTTGATACCATCGTTAAAATAATGCACTGAATTACATGCGAATTTCTTTCTGTGTTTATCTTGGTGATTGGGTGGGCACGTGCCCTTGTGCCCATAGTACAAGCCGCCACTGAAAATTATAAACCTTTAAATTCTGAATTATAGTTAATACTATTAAAGTTAAAAAAATTGCTCATTATATATGTTAGTTTTATGTTTTTGTGCATTATAATACATAGAAGGGTTAAGATCACTTCAAAACTAAGGTAACTGTGTTAACCTGTGTATTGATTTGTTTCAATGTACACATAGGATTGAATAGAGACAGTGGTTTAAGTATATAAACTTTGGAAAACCCCTTACCACCTCGATATCTAGAACACCTAAATGTGTATTTCATATATAAACGAAGTTGCAATTTTCAATAGGAACTTGAACTAACTAAAGTAACTTGGCTTAGGAATACCTCTGGAGATAAGTTCTCCAAGTCGACAAAGAAAGTTGCTGAAATATGCTGTAAAGTTCACAGTTTATAGTGTAAACTATGATGACACAGCGAAATTCCTTTAATTTGAGTAAAATGACGGATAAACTTCAATTTTAAATATTTATCATCTTGTTTTGATAGTCAAATTGATCAACCAACCTAATTTGTTGTGTTTTAGTAACTGGTACAACTAAATAAATAATTTATAATGCACCTGAGTTGCTATAACTGTTGTCATTCTTCTGTTTGCATTAAATTCCAATTTATTTAATCTTATCCAGTAATTTAAATCAATTCTTTTTTTATAGTTTCAGTGTTCACTTACCTTGGCAAATTTTATTTAACAGATAATTTTAACTGAATACCTGTAAAAATAAATTATTTTATTTCCTTCAGTGGCCACTTTTAAAAGATCAGGCTTATGTATTTGGGAATGCTGTATTTGAGAATTGTAGGTTTTCCATCTCGTACACATGTTTGGGACAACACCACAATGAGCTGGAAGTATGAATCTGAATGGACAAATGAAATTTCCATGGTTTTGACTGGAGCAGCTTTTCATCATAAGTATTGGAGCTACATGTATACCACAAGTATGCCGGCTGATGTTAGAGATTGGGTAGATGAACACATGAACTGTGAAGATATTGCTATGAATTTTTTAGTTGCAAATGTTACCAACAAACCACCTATTAAGGTATAACATTTTCAACTTATTCCTACATGTAATTTAAATAAAATAGTTTAGTAAGCAAAGAATTTGTAGGTGGCACCAAGGAAGAAATTTAAATGCCCCGAATGTGTTAATAATGAAATGTTGTCAGCCGATATGGGTCATATGGTAGAACGCTCTCAATGTGTAGACAGATTTACGAAGGCATTTGGACGAATGCCTTTAAAATCTGTAGAGTTTCGAGCAGATCCTGTATTGTACAAGGATGCATTTCCAGAGAAGCTTAAACGCTTCAATGATATTGGAAGTTTATAGTTTTCTGTGGTGTAGCTTTATTTGTTATTCTAGTTTTAATTTTTGTATATACTTTTTACTCACAATTTTTATAAATTAATCAATTATTTTTAAATCATGAATTATGTAGCATTATCCTATGCCAAAAAGGAAGTGATAGATCTATGTATGCCATATCGTATCTACAGTCTTATGCAGATTTTTATTAAATTTAACTGCCTGTATAAAGTGCTTATCAGTTGAGGGTACTTGTAAAGATGACAAATTTAAGTAGAAGAAACTGAGTATTTTATAGTATCCCAACTTAATAAAAGGTATTAATTTAAAGAAGTCTGCTGGAGTTTGAAATTAGAATCAATGTTGTGTTAATCTTATGTTGTGCATTTAGTTTACATGTCAATAAAACGTCTACCTTGTGTTCTTATTTAATTAAATATTGAAGGTATTAGTTTACAAAGCTTTCAACACTATGATTAATTTTCGGGTTGGACCGCGTCGGCGATTGGAGGTTACACTCAGCAAAGGCAGGATTCCTGGTTACTGTTTGTGAACCTAAACAAACCAACTTTTCGCAAGACATTGCAGCTTGCATCTTCAGAGGCCTTGTAGTTACTACGAGGACTCTTGAGTGTGACCTCCAATTGAAGACGCAGTCCAAACCAAAAATTAATAATAGTGTTGACAGTTCAAGAAATGGCGAAAGCCTCAAACAATTTTTTACACTCTGTATACGCTACATTGTACGTTGCAATAATTAATTGAAATTGATTATTTTTGTGTAATGTTTTTATATTACTCTCTCTCTCCGGGTGCCGTCTCAGATTCCGACTGAAACATTTTTCCTGGATTTTCCAATTCTATCAATAATTTACACAGGGTGACTAGAAACATAGGAACAAGCATATAGGGGCGTATTTAGCTCAAAACGGAAGTGGGGCAGCTTTCTGAATCCAACTTCTTTCATGGGGGGGACATGCAATAATACACAAATTAAAAAGAAAACCACAATAAAATTAATTTTTGAACTGTAGTTTGCGAGGATTAGTTGCAAATTTTCTAACTATAGCTTCCACTAGTTGTTCCTTGTTTGCAAAAACCCATTAACCTATTTTCACCAATACTGCTTCTAAGCCATGTTTAATTTGGCAAAGGGAGCTGAATGAATGCTCTATAGCAGGGATGAGCAACTCGTGGGCCGCATGCGGCCCGGCTCACTTTTTCGTGTAGCCCGTCAAAGTTTTACTTTTTAACTTTTTAAATATATATTTCTGTGTTAAATTAGAAAAAAGGCCATTAAATTACAAAAAGTATATGAACATATTTTAAAGCAGTTCCGAGATCATAAAAATTACACTTTTGAAGAAGACATTCACACAAATCGTGTCTGCGTATATAATCCGCTGGTTGCAAACCTTGAACGCGTTGAACGTGGTAAGGGTATAGTCCCTGATCCCCCAAAATCCGCCAAACAGTAGAATGGGAAACGCCAGTTTGTAACGCAAGTCTTCTAGTGCTAACACTAGGACTTTACTCCACTAATTCCAAGACATGCTGTTCTACATTAACAACCCTATCTGCTCTTTTGTGGTTGATACGTGCCATAATCCCGTAAATGTTGGACTGTTCTAGTAAATGTATGGCTGTTTGGAATGCGTCGCTGAGGATATCGCTCTTAAGTACATTTGCCTTGCCGTAAGAGCGTTTCCTTGAGCTTCCCCGTAAATAAGAACAACATCAGTAAGTTCAATGTTCGTAAAATTTTCCATTTTGGTAGAAACACTGCTTTCCAGCTTCAACAACAGACTGAATAGAAATTACTGACCTACCTAATAGTATTGGTTTGTGGCGGGTGATAAGAATTTTTTTTTCATTTCTATCTTACTCTCCTTTGCATAACATGACTTTGAACTCAAATTTTTATTATTCTGCGGTATTCAAACAATTTTGGGTCAAATTTTCAATTATTATTTTCTCATATCTTAAGGGTCCCATTGCCAAAGAAATGTTTTTTCTAGTTTGTATATATTGTAATCTACCATCGGATTTAATACTTGTACCTATTTCTGATACACTCTGTATAGACCAATTGGTTGCAAAGAAGCAATGCCAAACTTCGCATTAAAATTTGTTTAAGATTTCTTCCCATAATAATAACTTGATTTTTTTTTTATACTATTTCTATTATATGTTTTATTTGTGTTTTTTATAGAGTTGTTATTTTGTTCATTTTATTAATAACGAGATAATTTGAGTTTATCATCTAGTGTTCATATTTTAATACGTTTCTTATATGCGGTCCGCACAACATTTTTAAATTTGTAGTTGGCCCATTGTAAAAAAGGTTGCTCATCCCTGCTCTATAGTGCTTGTTGTGCAGGGCTGTGAAAGCAAAATAAGTAGCGTCTTTTTAATGGTTGGAAAAAACAATTCACTCTTTTATAAAACCTCGATGGTATCTGGCACTTCTTTTACCTCATTTCACATTTTGAACCACAATTCCCTTTATCCTTCGATGCCTTCCAAATTGAAAAAAATTGCACAAGATGAAGTAGGTACCTACTTTCATTCCAATCGTTTAAATTTGTCACAAAATCTTCAATGGCTTTGGCAATACTTTGGCATCAAGCTCTACAAAGCGTAAAAATTCATTGATTGTGATGGTCTTTTCATCGAAAAAACGTAATCCAATGACAGCTTTTTGCCGAAATATCCGCGTTTTCGTCAGCCAGACTGCTGTAAGCATAAGTTTCCTTCATCCTTGTGACGATTTGTTCCCTGATTTTAGTGTCACATAAATCAATTACTTCATTTTGTATGATAGGTGTTGGGTATGACGCGTTTTTAGGTCCATGCTCAAAATGGTGTTTTAATTGTGATCACCTGTTTCGATGCGTAAACGGCATAAGTCTATAAGTACACCTTCATCCAAATTTTTGCCTCTTAGAGGTAAATTATATGTGCCAGAAAAAATGACGCAGGAAACAACTGAGGACTGCACTTTCTTGTTTTTTCTATTAATTTTTGCGAAGACTGGTGAAGTAGGATGTCCACTGGAACGGTCTCCATGAACGATTTTGCAGATTCCATTGTGGCCTTATGCCCCTGGGTCTGTACATGTGCTTCGCAATAATCGTACATGTCCTTGTATTTAGTGAAAGGTTTGATGATGAAAGAACCCAAACCACCTCTCATCATGCTGGCTGACGGCGGAAACAACACACAATATTTAGAGAAAGCACCTTTGAGTCGCCTTAAGTAAGCTAACCATGGTGAATATGTGTTCAGTCACTGGCGATTGAATTTCCTTTTAAGTTGTTTGGCATCTGCCGCAAAATCGTAGTTCTTCGGAGGTACCCAGCCATTTTCCAGAAGATGTTTTTTCTTATCAACCGGCATAGTGGTCGCCAGGCCGACGATATTTCCAATATCTTCTTCAATGACAACTGTCGTCTTCAGTTTTACTTTCACTATCTGGCACCATGGTTTGAGCCGTAGAAGAAGGCCTTGCAGTCACAGTGTCTGAAGCAGAGAGTGGTTGTACTTCCTGGCCTTCATCGCTGCTACTGCTGCTAGTACCTACTGGTATGTGTCTTTCGTTTTAAATTTAGTGCAAAAAATAAAATATAACTTTCACTAAACATTGGTGTGGACGCAGCATAACACGTGCAAACGTAGATACCCAAATAAACGCCAATACTTACCATTATTACCAAAAAACTTTCTAATATCTATTTTTGTATAATTTGTAATATAGTGGATGGCACGAAACAACAAACTTTACTGTCGTAAAAATTGTACACACTTGTGATGCCTGTGTGTATATAACTTACTGCACTGACTCTAACCAAAATGCGCACGCTCTTATATATGTACGAGGTAAATTGCTTCTGAAATATTCTCGTTGTTGATGCGTCGTGAAATGAGACGAGATTATTCTAGAAAGCTTCTTGTTGCCACGAGCTAACTATACATCTATCTGTGATAAGTCATAAGAATTACAATCTGTACGTGTATAATACACGTACAGGTTGTAGTTCTTATGACTTTCAACAGATGGCGCGAGGGTCTCTATTTTATAATATAAAAATTTTTTTCACCTTTTGGGACTGCCCCCCCCCCCGAAACGCCTTTGAGCATATATCTTCTTTACGTTTGAATTTATAGTTGTAGAGCATAGAGTATTGTTACATGCAAACTTAACATTAATACAGGTATGCTGGTAGTGACTCTGGTCTAACCAGAAGTAATATCAGCTGCTGATTTTGAAATATATAGCTATATTTTCTCTGCATTTAAATGAAGTAAAATAGTTACAGCATGAAACATAACTTGCGTACAGCTGCCAACATGAAAAGTAATTATAAAACAAAGGAAATTTTTTGAAAATTCTCTGTATTATGAAGAAGTAATACAATAATAAAATAGATGTAAAACTTAGATTACTTATTTACACACAAAAACTACATTATAAATAAATACATTGTACGCAATGGTTAATAATGATTATAACACATTTTACTCATTGTTACATTCTAAATCAATGTCAAAGTTCGACTCACAATCATCATCATTTATATTTATTATAATTTATAAGTGTTCAGTCCTAACATCAATTATTATTTCATTCTTCAACCTTCATCACATGTTCACATTGCTTAATCTAGTCGGTCGTTACCCAGGCAAACTCAGTTATTTTGTTTTTAACTGCTGTCCAAATGAGTTCTATTGGGTTTAAGTCTTGTTGATAAGGCGGAAGTCTTCGCAAAGTGTGGCTGCTTTCGATAAACATTGCATTAGATGTGTACTGGACGTACCTATTGCCTTTTATGCCTCTTTATTTTTCATATAATTCTCATTTTTTTAAATCGATCAAGGGATCATATTTGCTTTCTTGAAATTATTATTAGAAGCATTTACAGTTGAACCCCCATATAGTCAGTAATTAAGACGTTGTGGACTATCACAGACATGATGTAAATATCGTATATCAACATCTATCTATCTATATAGTGTTTTTTTTGTTTGCATATTGTGGCACAGCGGATAATCTGCTACCGCAACTGATTTTGTTGGAAAATTTGGGATTAATCTTTTGTAATAAATGTTTCATAATTTGAAGAATTCATCTGGTCGTGATAATCTGGTGAGTTAGAATCCGATTTAATAATTTTCAGATACCTGGAATAAAACCTATAATTTGTTTCACTTGCACGATAATGATCAAACACTCGTCTATCGAAATATTGGTAAATAATCCCTTTGTGGTGTCATCACTCCAACTTTTAGATATAGTATGTCCACCGTGGGAAAGGAAGATATTAAGAAGAATTTACGGAGGGGTAAAAGAAGGGCAAAATAGGCGCAGAAAAACAAACAAGGAAATAGAAGACCTATTTAAAGAACCCAACATAAGTATACAGCTAAAACAAAACAGGCTAAGATGGTTTGGACATATAATGAGGAAGGGAATAGATGATCCAATACGAAAAATACTGGAACCGGAACCAGAAGGAATACGGTAAATAGGAAGACCAAAGAAAACATGGTAGCAACAAATGGATGAAGACCTCCAGGAAGAAGGGTTAAGAGACTGGAAAACAGAAATTAAAGATAGCAAGACATGACTGAAGAAAATAAAAGCCATCGCCCAAACTGGCCTTTTGTACTGTTAAATTATATTATATGTCCACCATGGATAGATATTTTATCTAAGAACACTATAGGACTCTGCTCTTGGTGAAAAAGCTTAATTTTATTTAAATACGCTACCCTTAAAGGACGAATATTTTTCAGTTAAAAATTTCTATTATTTTGTGCCCGCCGCCATTCGAAACCAATTTTTTTCAATATCACCCATTTCAAACTAATTCGCTACGAAGTTTTTCAAGTTTTTTTCAAGGACTTTTAAACAACGCTTCAGTCTCACTATTAGGTGGAGTATTACCAGTGGCGGCCGGTGAGGTTTCAACAAGGTGGGGTTTAATTTTTAAAATGAAAACCTGCTCGTCGATTTTTCATCTAAATAAATTTGTCCGCACCTTTTTTTCAAAATTATCAATTTCGTTAATTAAACTCCTGCTGATAGACATTGTATGCCAAAGCATTCAAGCGCTTTAATGTGGAAAAGCAACGTTTAGCTTCGGCGGTTGTCGTAGGTGTTGTTACAATAATATTTAGAAGTCTCAGTGTTTCCATAAAAATTTTTTCGAGATTATTTTTTACCAAAAATGTTAATATATTCATAGCACCAGACATTTCTTTAAAGTCGTATCTTGTTTACATAACTTCTAACTCGTTTTTTAACCTCTTCTTAGACAGCATGGGATAAAAAGAAACTACTCTGTCTAAAATATCCTCCGGAAAGTTATTCTAGAATTTTGAAAAGAAGCTATTGTTCAACAATGCAGTTGCTTCCAAATGCCCTCTAAAAGCAAATCGTTCTTTTATTTGGACCAAGATTGTGTCACAAACCTCCTTGGCAATTATACTTTGTCTGTTTTTATGGTCAATTCGTTTTCGTTTTACTTGAATAAAATTTGAATCAACTTCCTCCTGAATATCATCTGTACGGGCTCTCATAAGGAAAATACTCTCTTCAAAAACACTAATATCCTTCTGAATTTGAACACTGTCTCTAGTTCTTGACTGTAACTGATTATAAGGTATATCCACATGCGACAAGATGTGAAAAATTTTTAACCAGAACATGAACTCTGGATGTTTTAATGCCCGTCTCAAACCATAGGCTTCATGAGTTGTAGCGCCTTTTAGCCGTTTATTTTCAATTGCTTCAAACGCCCCAATAACAGCATTTTCATTTTCATAAACTACATTAACTAAGCGTGTATTGTAGTTCCAACGTGTTGTAGCTACTTTTGGTAATCGTCTTTTCATAATCTCTTGTAATGTGACGAATTTGAAAAAAAGCTGGAATAGCTGACAAGTTTTGGAAAAATACACATACTCTTGAATTCTGCGACGTTGCTTTTTGCATGAAAAGGTTCAACTGATGCGCAAAATATGCACAAGGGTATTTCTATTTAATTTTCGCTTGTACTCCCCCGGATTCACCGCTCATAACATTTGCACCATCATGAGTTTGAGTTATTAATTTTTATGGAGTTTGTGATATCAGAAGATCGATTTCTTAAGATGGAATTTCTTAACCCTTCTGCGGTTTTATCCTTGATTTGAAAAAATGCCCAAAAACGTTCTGTAACGAAGTTCTTGGGGACAACGCATTTTTAAATTTGTATAGGAAATTTTCGCGTTGTTAGTTTCCCGATAGAGCGCGGGTGGCGCTGCGAGTGGAGTTTAGCGAGGCGGTCCCCCACTACACGCGACACGAGGAGCGAAGAGCCCGAACCAGATCAGATGGAAAACCGGGTACAAAAGGAGCTCCCCGAGGAAAAATCATTAACTTTTGAGTCCAGATCAGAAGAGAGTAGTCGAGTTTAGAAAACCTGTCCTGACCTGAATTTGTCAAATAATTTACCGTAAACCTGAGAACCCTGTCTAAAATCCTGAGAAATTCTGTATTAATCTGGTGCGAACCACATTCTTACAGCAATTACGTTTCCCTGTACTTTTTGCCTAACCTGGGATTGTAATCCCGAGTTTTGTAAAAGTAAGTCCAGTTTAAATAAAACCCTTACACTGAATTAATCTGGGTAAACCGCATTCTAGACGTGTATTCCCGTAAATAAATCCGTACACTAGATTAATCTGGCGCGAGCC
>JABXWE010010164.1:0-15107 GCA_014611495.1 Limonius californicus
AGCCGGACATCCGAACATAGCCTCATACGGAGATCTTCCAATTCCTTGTGAACAAAAATACTGTAATTGGGGATTGCACTTTTTTCAAACTCCGCAGCGTTGCATAAGACACACTTACCAGAATGTAGTGCACGATTTTTCTTGAACTGGATAAATTTGATCCCTGCAGGCCAGTCTTTGGTTTTATTTTCATCCATCCACGCCCCCAACATTTCCTCAATATCTCTATTGGCACGTTCAACCGATCCTTGACTCTGGCTGTGCCTAGGTTTCCCATGAACAATTTTTACCTCTGGCCACATCGCATGTAGTTCTACCAGAACTGAATTGACAAACTCTCGACCATTGTCAGAATGGAGAATTAAAGGTGCTCCAAAAGTAGTGTATATCTCTAATACATAACCCAACTTTCTATTTTATCATCATTGGCCGCTGTCTAACGGGCAATGACGACATCGCCCGGACGACGATGTTAACAGTGCGCTCGTATTATGAATTATCAACATTGCCCAAATTACATGGACATTAACGTTAGTGGCCGGTCATTATCGATAATGTCCGACATCCGGCCAATAACGTCATTGGCCGGATTATCGTCTTTGTCCGTAACATATCCACACGTTCTATCAAAGTGGCAGTACAGTATTTTGCCAACGTGTAATAGTTCAATAAAACCTGTAGTGGAGTTAGATACTTTTTAACCGTAGCTTTCCCAACACTGCGTCTCGGATAGTTTAAGTTTAATTAGTCTATTTGTACTAGGGAAAATTGTTGCTCGATTCGCATCATTTTAGGAATTCCTTATATAGTCCACTACACTACATTTGGGTGGAAATTTTTCCAGATCATTTAATTTTATCGACAGTACTCTAAAGAATCTTTTAAATGCTAATATCTTTTTTCGTATTGAGAGTAATACCTGTAAAAGTAAACAACCGCGGAAATTTCCGGTCCGTAAATATTGTCTTCCTCCAGGTAGACGGTATTGGAATTTTTCCTGAAACTATTTATTTTTCCTACAAGCACGACCTACATACTTATTCACGGCGAAATAATCCGGTGTGAGAATTCCAGGCCAAGAATGCGCCAGAAGCTTGTTTCTCACCGTTCCTGCAGATGTTGGTTATCAATTGGGTAATATACTAGCGCCATTATTTTTCTTTAATCTTCCCCAGTCCAATGAAGCAGTTAATTTAGCTCTGCACGAAATAGATTAAAGGTCGTGCTAATTCGATGCCGCAACGTTTGACAAATATTGCGTGCTGCAGGGGTAGAATTCGTAATAAGAACCGTTGTCGTTACACGAGCTCTGCAATTTATTAACGTAACTAGAATTTACCGCAGCTGGCAACAATATTTTTGACCCCACCTGAAACTGTATCTAAGCTAATTCGATCTGATTTATAAACAGCTACGTGCTAATAAATACAGAAAAATCTGATAAAATATTTGTGGAACGCTGCTTTCCTTCTCGGTGGGGAAGCCGAGGCGGAATTATTCAGAGAACGCAAGTTCTGGATTTAAACTAGGGGAAAGTTTTCTGAGGAGCAACTTACGGTCGTTAAGGTGGGTGTTTTTTTGTAGCATTAAAGTTGTAGCAAGTCGGCATTTTTTATGCCACCAAAGTTGTAGTAAGAGTAAGTTCGTTTTCCTTTGTCAATTCGGTCCGCTAACCACTTACATTATTCTAAACACCAACCGAGTGTTTTTCTAGTATTCTCCTATATAGAATGAGTCTCCTCAGATAAATAAGTTTGATATAAACAATGGTTACCTAGGAAGAATGCAGAGAACATAGGAAGATACCGAGAAGAGAAGTAAATTTGACAGTCTCTAAAACCAAGAACAGTTTTTGGCAAAACGCCTGTATAGAAATAGGTAGATAAATGTACGGACCAATAAATCATGAAAAATTCTAAGCAATGGGGACGCAACATAATGATTGCTATAATATAAATAGAAAGTACATTTACTACCGTGATCTAGTACTACAAGCTAGGAAGGGGCTTGTAGAAATCTCTCTAGATTTTGCAAATGATCAAGAAAAGTTAGCAGAAATATCAAAGGACAAGGTGCTAGAAGCTGTTTATACCATGAAGTACGGGAATGTTGCTGGTGCCAGTGACTTACCAATTGAGTAGATTAAAGCAGGCCCTTCAGCTCTGCTAGATCTAATAAGGGAGAAGCGGTACCTGGACACTGGACGAAAACGTACGTCTCGTGTATATATATATATATATATATATACAGGGTGTCCTTTAAATACCTTAAGAGCTTCAGGTAGCACTCTTCTGTAAGAAATACAGTCCTCAAAAACACTAACACGAACTTCCTATAGTGCTTAGTTTCCTCACACGAGACACTTAAAGAATATTATAGTTGGCAACGTTGACGATGTCTTTGCATTTATGGAGAATTTAATTAGTAGGCCGACATTACATGAAGCAAAATCGAGATGTCCAAAAATTACGTTTTTATCATTTAAATTTTTAAATTACATAATATTCATTTATCATTTTTAACCGCGTCTGGTAAAAAGAGGTAATTAATAAACTGAATGACAGTGATGTTGATTTAAAAATTAGACTGTTCATTATTACTCTTATCTGATATTTTTTAAATTGTTTGAATCAATCTGCCAATGCAAACTATTCTGCTGGATTTTAAATAATAAAACCAAAATCATTATGCACAACCCTTTTTGTATTTTATTAATTTACAAATTGTTCAAAATTTCTGCCCCCAACTTCGTGGCATTTCATTGCCCTTGTAATAATGGATAATTGGACACGCCGCAGCATGTCTTCGTTTATGGTTGTCGCCGCCTCACCTATACGCTGTACCAAATTTCGTAATTTTCAACAGGCGTCAAATATACCAAGTTTTTCAAATGACCCCACAAAAGAAATCAAGTGGCGTCAAATCGGGACTTCGTGGAGGCCAGGCTACCCTACTTCCGCGACCTATCCATTTTCGTGGATAATTTTCGTGAAACCATTGCCTAACTCTAGCAGCGTAGTGACTTGGAGCTCCGTCTTGTTGCATCCACATATCCCGACGAACTTGCAAAGGAACATCTTCTAATAAAGGTGGAAGGTCGTTATTTAAGAAATTTAAGTAGTTCTCAGCATTTAATCGGTTAGGTAGTACAAAAGGCCCAAGGAGTTTATTATCTACAATTCCTGCCCAAACATTCACTGAAAACCGAACTTGATAATTTCCGTGGTGCAGAGCATGAGGATTTTCATGTGCCCAGATATGTTGGTTGTGAGAGTTAAAGATGCCATTTCTCGTAAATGTCGCTTCGTCTGTCCACAGAATGTTGTTTACAAATCTTGCATTTCCTCTGTGTTTTTTTAATAACCAATCGCAAAAGCTAACATGTTTCTCGTAATCTTCCTCTAATAAATGCTGCACTCTTACTTTATGGAACGGATAAAGTAGATCTTCTTTCAAGATGTTATAAACGGTGGTCTTGGAGGCACCAACAACTCTAGAAAGAGCACGCACGGTAGTACCCGGATCATCTGTTACAAGTTCCAGTACCTCCTCTTATAAATTTCCGTTTCTAACATATCTTGGTCGGCCTCTATCAGCATTGGGAGCAGGACGGATATTTCCTGTTTCTCTAAGCCTTTGATTTGTAACCCGAATTACCACATGGCTGGGATGTCTCCTATTCGGAAAACGCTCGGCGTAAATCCTAGCAGCTTGATTGCAGTTTCCGTGGCACTCCCCAAGAACCCAAATCATGTCAACGTACTCGTTTGTGTCGTACTCCATAGGAAATAAATGCAAATAACCCAATAACAAAACAGGAACCAAAGCAACAAAATGAATGAAAGCAACAAAGTGAATGAATACAGAAAAACGCAAATAAACTCACAACGAACCAGGAACTGAAGGAAAATGACAATGCAAACGTCCCGATAAGTAAATCAAAGATTTTGACAAATGTCGAAAAACAAATTTTCTACTTTTCATCACAATACTATGGCCTTGCACAGTTGTCAAATGTAGTATTTACGAAATTTATCGTTTTTAACAGTACTTCCAGAAGAGCAACTAGAGCGTCAACTCAATATTAATCTTTACATAATCAAGTGGCAGTCAGTCACTTATCGGCAGATACGTGCAACATTAAAGTTCTCGTTATTGTTTCCATGAAATTCTGTTTTAAAGTTATGAACTTTAACACTCTCGTACAAGAAAACTAAGCTCCAAATACCTACTTTTTTTTGAAGATTTGTATTAAGCATTCATAAAGGAAAAATTCTACCTGAAGCTTTTAAGGCATTTAAAGGACACCCTGTATATACATATATAAAAGAAGGGTAATAGAAGATATTGTAGCAATTACCAAGCGTAAAGTAATCAAACGCAGAAAAAAAAGGAGATAACTCAAGACCCTGAAGATCAGAATGAGTTTAGAGCTGGTAAGACATGTGTTGTTAAGCTATTTGTTTTTCAATAACTAATATAAAAATATTAGCCCGCAGGATGTACAAGGATGGTTCATCAATTATTGTCCCTAACATGGAAAGCATTGGCAGACAAATAAATAACTTTTTTATAGAAACTTCAGTAATTGACATTATTATCTTTTATAAAAGTTATACATTTAATATTACTATGGTGCAGGTGATTGACCGACAAATGATAATTTTTTTTCTAGAAACATCAGTTCTTAACATTAATATTTCATATTCCTGAGGTCCTGGTGACTAACCGACAAATGAATAATGTTTCCTAGAAACATTAGTTATTGACATTACTATCTTCTTGTTTATAAAACTTATACATTTAATATTACTGTGATACAGGTGATTCTGTTGAAATGGAAAAATTCGGGACATGTGCTATGATGAAATACCTGTTTAAAAAGGGTTTATCACGGCAGAAAATTTATAATGACATGTCCGGAGTGTTGGGTGATTCTACCCCGACATATCAATAATTAAGAATTGATTCCGGGACAACCAAAAACTGTTGTCACTCAACAAAATATTGAATTGGTCCACGATATGATGCTGAGTAATAGGAGAATTAGGGTAAAATATATTGCTCACTATAATCGAATGTCAAATCGGTAGATTATGGAATGGTGGTATCGTGGGTCCTCGCCCCCTGAAAGTCCCATGTGACGGGAGAGATAATGACAATAGTGTTCTGGGAGTTTGAAAGAGTTCTTCTTGTTGATTATTTACCGCGTGGTCACAGAATAGCGGGAGAATATTACCATCCTCGTATTAGTCTTATTAAGATGAGCAAGAGCTTTCCCAAGATATTACTATAACCAAAGGACTTTGGCAGGAGTGTTCCCTTGCCAATTTGTGGAAAAGTAAATGCGAAAGTATTGATTAGACAACGGACTCTACCACTTATTTTTCGCAGATGACCAGGTTCCAGTTGCGTCAACAAGATGATACCACTTGTATGTTACGGAAGTTACAGAATATCGCAAGTGGGGACTAGAACTAAACACAAGCAAAATAAATTCAAGACCTAGAAGCCGGGGAACAAAGAAGAGACAACGGAAAATGATGTAACTAGTAACACAGATAAGCTTCAGTGTCGATTAGTAATTTTGGAGAAGGATGGTAGAAGTAGTGATGACAACAATAGTAGTTTCAAAACTCCATTGTTTGGAACGACAAGATAACTGGAAAGACAAAGACAATTATCTGTAAAACTATGCTAGAGAGCATAGTCTCAGAAGCGAGGAGAGGTACCCAATGGAACAGCCATGCTCTAGAAATGAATTACACGACTACGACTATATGAGAACAAATGAAAAAATTCAGGGACGAACGTCGATACCATTGAAACCAAACAACCAATATGGGATGGCTGCTTACAGCGTATGACATCTATATGCTGGCCAAAAAGCATGTCGGCATGGATACCACTTGAACGTAGGCGCCGAGATAAACCTAGGAAAACATGAAAACAAGGTATCCAAGATGACGTGAATGTTAAAAGATTGCGTGAGAGATATTGGTGGGATAAAAAAGCACAACGAAGACGGCAGTAGCCGTAGAGAAATCGCATTTAGATATACAATAACAATGATAGTGCCACATTCTGGTACTACCACTATTATCTATATCAAGGAGATGACGCGGCAAGGACCTCGATAGTCTAATGGTTAGGATACCACATGTAGCATACGAAAAGTGTAGATTTATAGATTTTTCTCCTAGTTTTTAATTTATATGCCCCTTTTCAATACAAATAGAATATAAGCAACTTTTGCCGAATAGTAAGTACAAAACGAATGTACACTACTGTTCATGTAAACAGAAAACTAAATTCGAATAGAAGGGAATTTAAAAATATTATGTTGTTCGGAAGTTTAAACCAAAATTTTTCATTTAGTAAGTTGGCACTTTAACCATTAGAGTATCTGGGTCCCTGCTAGGTGATCTTATTGTTACATAATTATAATGACGGTTGTAAGTGGATAATATTCTGTAATTGTATTAATAATTGATTTCACCTCGACAAATTAATACGCTTATGACTGTAATTGATTACAGTTATCGTAAGATAGTATTGACGAAACGCTGATTTATACGGACAGTCCAAATTTACCATATTTTTTAATGTTCCGTAAGGTATTTTCAAATAAATTAGTTGTTAAAAATGGTAATTATAACAGGGGAAGGTTTAATTTTTGGAAAAAAACCACTTTTTAAAAATTGCTAAATCTTGTTGGAAAAACAAAAAAATATTCATTATATTAATTATACATAGAGGGTATACATCTATTATTAATAGTCCGTCCAAGTATATTTGTTTAATACTTTCAACAACTGATATAACAAGCTGATGCCTCTTAGAAGGCTCATCCTGTATTATATCCCATGTGTCAAGTATATATTCAGCAACTGTTTCGAGCTATCACGCGAGACTTGTTGCAATGAAAATCATTTGATTGTTATACTACCACGAAGCTTGTTCAACTGAAACCCATCTTTGATCTACTTAGCCTTGAAAACAAATGCAATAATTCAAATGACATTTGCTAATGTTAGTAGTTTTTGTAAACAACACATTAATAAGTTTCTAGCGTTTGAATTTGATTCTGAGTTTCAAAACTTCGATTTTGAAATGGCGTTTGTTGTTGAAAATCCGTCCAAGTTTGACCACCGTGCAGTCCTACAATTTTTATGCACTGAAAGTGTGCAGCCATTGCAGATCCATACGCGAATGCAAGCAGTGTATGGAAATGCTTGTATTGCCTACCCAACTGTGAAGGAGTGGTGCCGAAAATTTAAGAATGGAAAAGAGGGGACTATGGATGGACCGCGACCAGGTGCACGGTGTACTGCGTTAACAGAAAACAATATGGCATGTGTGGAAGGCTTTATTAGAAAAAATCATCGAATTTTTCAATTAGATGAGTTTTAGAAATTGTTGTTGCGAGTGTAGGATATGTCCGTAGTATTGTTCGTAATCTGGGTTATAGCAAAGTTTGTTCGCAATGGATTCCTCGTCTCTTGTATAATGAACAATAATGGTTGCGAATGGGTTTATCTCTGCAACACCTCACGGACTACAGGCAAAATGGTGATGATTTCCTTCTGTAAATAGTTGCTGATGACGAAATTTGGTGCCATTACTGCGAACCACCCAGTAAGTTATCGTCGGTGCAGTGGAAACATTCAAGTTCACCACCACTGAAGAAGTTTAAATCACAACCTTCTGCAGGCAAAGTGACGTTTTGTTTAACCATGAATGATCCTTGTTGATAGAGTTAGGAATCTGGAGTAAATGTCAATGCAAGTCTGTACAATGAAACTTTGAACAAGCTTCATCAAGCAATAAGACGGAAACGTCCAGGAAAACTTACGCGTTGGGTCATTTTGCTGCGCGACAATGCTAGGCCTCATGTTGCAAATATGGTAAAAGAAAGTCTTCAACGAAAGAAATGAAGGGTTTTAGAACATCTACCCTATAATCCGAATCCATTGCCTTGCGGTTTCCATATTATTGGACCGCTGAAACAGGCGTTACAAGGTTGGCATTTTGGGTCTGACGCAGAAGTACAGATAGCTGTGGAAGATTTCTTCAATCAGCAGCCACAAGAATTCTATGAGCAGGGTATACGTCGGTTAGTAAAACAATGGGATAGGTGCCTTAACTGTGACGGTAATTATTTATAATTAAATTTTTTTTCTGATTGATCTTAGGAGGCTCACCCTAATAATATCCCAAGTATCAAGGATATTTTCAAAAACTGTTTTGGAGCTATCACACGAGGCTTGTTGCAATTAAAATCACTTGAATGTAAAACTACTATGCTAATATTCTTACAAAATATAACACGAGCATAAATAAACTAAAAAAAAATTTAAGTAAATATAGCGACGCAAGGGATATTATATTCTGCAGAGAATCGCCGAAGCAGTGAAATCATTCAACAATACGCATTTTCCTATTAATTAACCATAAAACTTGTTGCCATCGCTATGAGAAAAGTAATCTACAAGTAGAAATTTAAAGTTTACGTTTGAATGTATGTACAGCTTGGCAAAAATCGATCCAACAATTCATAAAAGCAAACGAAATATTTGACCAAAATTGAAACACAATTTCTTTTAGGTAACACCGAAAAAAAAAATTCTCCTTGCTATTGACAACGGGAAATTTCCCTAGCATGATTTCCACCCAGATGGTAATTTCCGCTAAATTAATAACGGATTGCTTGTAATCATAAAAATACGACATTTTCATTGCGCAACTGAAAAGAGCTGTAGTCGCAGTAAAAAAAAAATTTAATTTAAAGTAATTTTTATGCATATTACAATGAACGTCCGTATCCCCACGCACTGCAAATTTATTTAATATATTTTTGTCAAACGTACTCTAGTAGATATGGCATTTGGTCTTTTAACTAACGTATAATTTCTATTTGAATTAATAAAATAGCTGACAGAAAAGGCCCGCTCGATCGAGCTGTCAAGTGCAGAACTACAAGTGTAAAAGAATAAATTGAAATCAAATTTGAATACGAATGTACATTCTACTTCCTATGAAAGTAAGAGAGGCAAATTTTGAATATTTCAATGTATACCCTTGTGTAGTAAAATCGTAAAGAGTGTACCACCAGGTAATGCTATACAACTGCATATTCTTTGCAAAGAGTTTAACAAGCAATACAGCTACTTACCTAACGATAGAACTATTAGAAAATGCATTAGAAATACTTGAGTATGAATGCATTTAATTATACAGGATGATTCATTAGCCTCTTTACAAATTTTGGCAATGAAAACTAGATATAATTTCATGAAGAAATGTTCATATTAATGTAAGTTCTATCGTTCTTTGTTAAGAAATTATAGGGTTTTTAAAATAATTATCTCTTTGAACACTAATGCGTAACCATATTTTAAGAAAATTAAAAACGTTTATTGTAACAAACAGAAAGCAACATTGAGACTACAGTAAATTTTCAAAAATTAGTCCATTCTCCTGAATATACAACTAGCAACGACGAACTAAACTCTCTTGCATGCGTAATAAATTCATATTATTTCTAATATGAGTTTCGGCATCTCGAATCCTCTGCAAGAATTGAAGACGATAATTTATTTCCACGGCATAAACAAATTGCTCGAAATGACCCCATAAAGAAAAATCGCAAGGGTTTAAATCGGGTGATCTAAGTGACCATGGTATAGGACATCCGTTACCAATCCGTTTATTTAAAAAATGAGTATGGAGCCATTCGGTCAATTGTCTTCCTCGGCGAGGCGGAGCCCCGTCATGCTGATACCACATATCTTGCATCAGGTGGAGTGGAATCTCATAAGAAAACAAACAAACAAACTATTTGTGGCAGGTGATTATTTTTTACTAACTTTTGTTATGCTAAACCGTGGCTACTACGTTTTTTCAACTTAATTTAGTGTTCAAAACGATCATTATTTTAAAAGCCCTTTAACTTCTCAACAAAGAAAGACAGAACCTACATTCATATGAACATTTCTTCATGAAATTACATTTAGTTTGCATTGCCAAAGTTTGTAAAGAGGCTAATGCATCACCCTGTATATTAATATACAGGGTGTGTTTTCTAAGACGAAGCAGCTTGATATCTCGCTTATTTGAAATATTAAAAAATACTCTTGGCAAAATTGTAATATGCTAATTATTTTGACCTTCCACCCTTTATGAAACAATTTTTATAAATTTGAAATAATATCGTTTTTGCAAATTTTAATTCTACATTCGTTTGTGCAATTGTTACTTTACAAATACAGAGATTTTGGATTTTTTAACAAAATATATTTCTTGGTATTCTTTCATTTTATAGTTTAGGCTATTTTTTACACCAATGTCAAATAATTAAAACGAAAGGTTTCCCTAAAACCAGCATGCCAGTCCTTGCAATAGCTTTCGTTGCTTTTCCAAATTCAAGGTCCCGACATCAATGAGTTTTGTGGGCAAAATGTCGATTATTGCTTGGGTTCTATCTGCAAGCATTACTTACTACAATCGCGTACAAACATCTTGTGCTGCAACCCACGAAACACAATTTCCCAGTTCGGTTGGAAACCTTGCGCCAAAACATTCTCCGAAATTTCTGTCATTCGGCTTCGACGGTAAATTCCTCCGTTTTTTTCTACATTAATTCTGAGAAGAAGCACGTGACAAAAAGCGTTGTTAACCAAAGTATGTTATTTTCATTCTAATTTTTGAATTTTATCTATTAAATTAATGATAATGTAGATAAATTAATGTTTATGTTTAACAATATTTTTCTAGAAATTATAAAACTAAAGTTACTGGAACTCTGTTTCTGATACTAATATTTTGAAGAATTATGTTCCAAAAATTATTTTCTATTTTTCTTGTACTAACGAAGACAACACCCAGTTTATGTGTAACTACCCCCTATATGAAATTACAAAATAATATAAAACAGTATTTGCACGACGAAGTAAATTAATAAATCAGAAGCGTGAAAAAAATTTAGTAATTATAATCTAAACCCCAAGGTATTTCAGAATATTCGAAAATTCCAAGCTTTTTTTTATACATGGTCCCCTTAGACAATCCTTGATATCGCGGTTATTTGAAGTATATCAAAAAATATGTTTTGACAGAATAGCAGAACAGCTTCTGCTTAAATTAACATTTATTTTGCTTGAAAGGTTTTTCTCTGCAATTCTTAAATTGGATAAACTATCCTCAATGACTATAACCAACAAAAGTTTCAGCACATTCGTTTTTAAATGCAAAATATTTAATTTAAAATCATCTGAAGAGATATTACGTGGTACAGTCAAAAAGTTTCGAAACTGTATGAATTGCTTCAACATCGACCTATCCCGACGAAGAAGTGGAAACTCTATACGAAGAAATAATTGCAGCAGGAGAAGAAAACAAGTGTAATCAATATCTTTACGGGTGACTTCAACTCCATCTTAGGAAAGCGCCAAGACGACACGGAGACATACGTCCGTCGGAAAACATGGACTTGGCGAAAGAAATCACAGAGGAAACATGCTCATACATTTGCTAGGAGAACATAGTTATATAGTATGAACACCTTTTTCGACAAAAAAGCACATAGAAAGTGGACATGGATAAGCCCAAATGGCCAATCCAAGACCGAAATTGACTATCATCTACAAGAACTCTGGTCCAAGATGTAACAGTACTAAATTCATTTAATACCGGAAGCGACCACCGGATGGTTAAACAGTAATAACCTTAAACAAAAGACTAAACATCATTGAAAATACAAGAAAACCCAGAAGATTCAAAGACACAGATGCGCTCAAGATCAACAGTGAAATATATAAAAAAAACTGCGTACGGCCCTAAACCAAAATGCCAATATCCCACATGAAATAAATAAGCTGGCAGAAACTGTAACAAATACACTCAACAAAGAGGCGTCCGAAATAGCTAAGAGCAAACCTACCAAAAAAGAGTAAACTATCGATGAAACGATTAAAAAGGTAAAAGACAGAAGAAAACTGTATAAAGCTGGCCTATACGCAACAGAAGAATATAGAGAAGTCAGGAGAGAAACAAAGAAAGGTTAAGAAAAGATCTAGAGAAAACCTACAAGACAATGGCACTAGAAGTAATAGAGAAAAACAAAAATCTATAATGTTTAATAAGAAAGGAAAATACGAGATCATAACAATGAAGAACGAAAATAGAATAGAAACAACAAACAGAGCAGAAATAGTAAAAATAACTAAAAAATATTACAAAGAACTATATGTCTCAAAAATAGCAAAACCCTAAAATGTGGCAGAAGTCTATATTATGAATATAGGTTCAGAAGATATTCCAGAAACAGCCACCGAAGAAGTTATACTTGCCCTAAAATACCTAAAACAAAATGAAGCACCAGGGGAAGACAATATCCTGATCGAAATGGTCAAAGAAGCACAGGAGATAGTTTTAGCGTGGTTAAAGGATCTGTTCAATAGATGCTGCCGGCAAGAAGGATGCCTGATAAATGGAATTTAGCAGGAGTAATACTTATATTTAGGAAAGAAAACCAAAAACTTCTACGGAATTATAGACCCATAGGCCTACTATCGCAACTATATAAACTTCTCTCGAGAAACATTACCAGCCGAATAACTCAGAAACTCGATGACTACCTGTTGAACAAGCTGCCTTCCGCAAGGGATTCAGCACGTGTGACCACTTATTAACAAAGAAAATATTAATTGAGAAAACAATGGGATACAACCTTCCGCTCCATATGGCTTTTGTAGACTACGAAAAGGCCTTCGATTCCATCGAACACTGGGCAATTCTGGTCGAACTGGATAATGCGCGCATCGATTTCAGATACAAAAACATCATTTAAATCATTTACAAAGAAACCAAATCAATATCCACAGTGCACGAAGACATCAAAGAAATAGCAGTAAAAAGAGGTATTAGACAGGGCGACACGATATCACCGAAGCTGTTCAATTTAGCATTAGAAGAAGGTATCTTCAAAAAACTAGACTGGTGCAATATGGGAGTCAATATCAATGGTGAAAGACCTAACCACCTTCGATTTGCCGATGATATCGTATTAATCGCTGATGACAAAGATCATTTACAAGCAACGATGATCGAACTAGAGACAGAATTGCGATAGGACTAAAAATGATCCTAAATAAAACAACAATAATGAGTCCACAAAACGTACAAGTAACACTAAATGGGGTTCAAATAGAAAATGTCAACGAATATACATATTTAGGACAAAAAATATAAATAGGTAAAGAAAATAAAATACAGAAATTGAAAGAAGACGACGACTAGGATGGGCGGTAAAATTGTTGAAAATACTTAAGAATAGAAGGATCCCCCAATATATTAAATCCAAGAGCTTCGACGAATGCGTACTTCCAGTGTTGACCTATGGAGCCCAAACATGGACACTTATTGTACGTATAATACACAAATTACACGTCATCCAAAGAGCAATGGAAAGGATTATGCTAGGCGTTTCAATAATACACCGAAAAAGAAATGAATGGATCAGACCGAAAACAAAAATCACTGACGTAATCGACAGAGTTACCCAGCTGAAGTGGGACTTCGCCGACATGTAACAAGGCTACAAGATTGTAGATGGAACGCAAAAATTATCCACTGGAAGCCATGAGATGGAAAAAGAAAAAGAGGAAGACCAATTACAAGATGGTACGACAACATAAAGAGAGCTGTCGGGTGGAAATGGACAAGCATAGTTCAGAACAGGGACAACTGGAGAAAGAAAAGAGAGACCTTTGCTCAACTCTGGGCGCAATAAATGGCATAAGAAGAAGATATATATATGTATATATATATATATATATATATATATCTTCCTCTTCCTTGAAGTTCTAGCTTGACGGTCCCCGTTTAGAAAGTGTGCAAGAAATCCTGTACAAATCGCACGCAATGGTTGACGCACAGACTACGTGACTTCCATAAAGCATTCAAATAGTGGCTAAAGCTCTCGCGGCGGTGTACACATGCACAAAGGAACTACTTTGAAGGGTATGGCACCGAAACTGAAAGTAACTACGTTTTTCTGTTTTATGGGCCTCGTCTCGAAACTTTTCGATCGTATGAATAAAATTTACTTTTCCATGATATTTTCCTATTCCTGGGAGACTAGTGGATACCCGGTATGTGGTTTAATTTCCAAGTAATAACCAACACGAAAATTATAATTAATATAAAAACTGTTTTAATATAAAACTTCTAAAAATGATCCAATCTTGGTGGAAAAATGTGAATATATTTTGGATTGTGCCTATATATAGAAAGAACTACAGAAACATAATGTTTTAGTTCTTCAAGTAATTCAAAAATCAATCTGATTGTGCTAAGGCGAAGCGTTCTGTATAAAAGTCACATAAAAGTGCAATGCAGTGTTTGTTATAAGCAAAGGATTGTTTACATTGTGAACTTATTACCAACCAGCTGAGAAGTGTATGTGTACATTCTAACCAATGTCTATTGAATTTATTCAATAACTTATTGAAATAAGTTAATATTGAAGTTTGTTTATTTCTATTTATTATTAAACCGTTTTTAGAGGTTACACACACAAAATACAACTTATAGTTTTTTTATTGACATAACCTTAACTTACGCAAGCACGCCTGTGTATTTCATAAGTACAACGTGAACTTATCTTCTGTGTATAACATCAGTACAACGTGAACTAAAACGACTAACAAGAAATATCTAACCTTAGATCTAGTAACTTCTTAATTTTAAGTTTTAACACTTGTTTTACACTTTAACACTTTCCCTTGTTAAATGAAAAAATTAAAACACTCACAGAAAAAACTTGTAACTAACACTTACAATAATCCCATTTGAGTACACAGAATCTGTAAACGCATTTTAGGTAATGGTTTAGTCATAACATCCGCCACTTGTTGATCAGTTGAAACTTGTTGAACACCAAGTTCTCCTTCACTTAGTTTTTCACGAATGAAAAAATATTTAATAGCTATATGTTTAGTACGGCGGTGAAATTCTGGATTCTGCGCTAATTTTACCGCTGCTGAATTGTCAATTTGTAAAATAGGAATATGTTTTAGCTCTGTAATTTCTTTAAATAGTCGTAT
>JABXWE010010166.1:0-60036 GCA_014611495.1 Limonius californicus
TAAGGTATGGGAAAGTAAAAATGGTAGTTGTTTTGATTAAGAAAAACAAAATGTGTTTGGACATTTACTTGATCGAATGTGACATTTCAGCCACATTTATTTAAATAAAACATTAAATAATTGGTACTACACTACAATTAATTCTTGCAAGTTTATATTTGCCCGATATTTAATTCATGCTGTGTGAGATATAATAGAAGTAACGTTACATATTATCATTATTTCATCATCCAACAACAAGAGATTAATACTTAATAATAATAATAATCATGGCCTTTAATTGTTTTGCAAAGAATCAATATTTGCGGGCGAGTTCTAAATTTTTAACAATTTTCTCGTAAAGATTGAATAAGTATATGGAGAAATCGTTTGTTTAATGTAAATGTACATGTACATGTATAATACATAGTGAGCCTAAAATTTAATGTCGAACTTGATAATGCAGAAAAATAGTGCTTTATATGAAAAGCTTCTGGTAATGCTTAAAACGGATTTCGGTGGGCTTAAATTTTTAAGGCCCCAGGAAACAAAAATGTTGAATTAATCACAGTGTTAAACAAATTCTTTAATCTGTGCTGAAAGTTTATGTTGGTGCAAATATGACAGTTAAATGTATTCTTTTATTTTCTTTAATATCTAGTAGTAAAACTATCGTAATGTTTTTCTAGCGCTTGGAAAAGTAGCGTGCCTAGAAAGCAGAAGTTGGAAACAATAGTATATTATTTTATATGGAGGAAAAGTGATACTTTTCATGACGCGCTCGTGTTTAACAGCCGAACGGAGTGAGGCTGGTAATAGAGAGCAAGTCATGAAAAGTAACTTTTCCTCCAAATAAAATATGCTGTTTTTTCTTCAAATGTCGACAAATTAATGCAAAAACGTCTCTTTTTGATAGTAATAATTTTTAAACATAATTGGGTTCGCAAGGCGGTTTAGACCGGTGTCGGTGAGTAGGCACAGGTTGTTGCTATAGTAATGTAACATAAAGCTGTCAGTGGACACTGTCAACAATATTAATTTATTTTTTACAATTATTGCGTCTCCGGTTGCGTTTTAATTCCGAATTGATAAGCAGTTTTATCGAGTAAGTTCACTTAAATAATAACCAATTAGTTCCTAAATTAGTGATTTATAGACGCTTGTTTTCTTGTTTCTATCTATGTTGCTATGATAACACTTTCCCCTCCGCTGGCGGGAAAGTGAAAACTAAAGCACCGGCGGAGGAAAAATGAAACTTTACGGTCGCCTACACAGTCGAAAAATGACAGATTTACTGACGTTTGAAGAAAAAAAATATTTCATCTGCTACAACTAGATATGTTTGTTTAAATAATTCGTTCATCTTGGGATTTCATTCCCGAAGGAATTTAGCAGCCTCCGTCGAGGCATTTATAATTCTTCTCCCAGGGTGGCTTATTTTCTTTTGCTTCTTTGTTTCGCACACTATTTGCCTCAGTAGTGCGATCTTTAGTTTTTCCCTCCAGTTCTTCATTTTCATTGTACACAAATCGTGTGTCACTTTGCCAGCCATCTTAGCTTTCACCTTCCTCTTAATCTTGCTTCGCCTGATTTCTTTTCCATAATTTCATAATCGTCTTTAGTATTTAATAAATTCCTCAGTCATCTAGTTCCTTGGGCCTTTATTTACCGTACAATAACTTCTCTTTCCATTTCTTTTGTGATTTCAAAGTTTGTCATAGTTCCGTATTCCTCTTCGTTTATCTTCTTATGCCTTCTTGTTATGTAACGTTCGCAACTTCAGCTGCATAGATTAGTAGTGGCCCTACTAGACTTTTACGAGGGTAGCCTTTTAAGTTTTTACAAAAACTAGAAAAGAAAAAAATTTTTGGAACAAACTGTTTCATTGCTTTTCAAAATATTTGCCTTTAAGATTTATACACTTTAGCATAGTTTCAAACCAATTCTAGGAACATTTTTTCCACTCTGAAGAGCTGGCATTGTCACGATGAAGAATGATGCGACGTTTTCGTTTTTTTTCCCTGATTTCGCCGATGACTTTTGGCAGAAAAATTGTTGTATACCATTCAGCGTTAACTGTTCTTCGATCCTCTAAAGGAATGTTTGCAACATGTCTAGTACAACCGAAGAAACAAGCGATATTTTCTTGGAAGTGCTCCTTGAACGAACAACTTCTGTGGGATTCCGTTCATCTTGGAACACCCAAACAGTGGATTGTTGCTTAGTTTCCGGTTCGTACGAATATATTCAAGTTTCGTCACCTGTTATGATGTTGTATACGGATTTTGCAGTTCCTCGGTCAAATTTTTTGAGCATTTCCTTACACCAATTAACACGAGCCTTTTTTTTGAGCTTCGTTCAAATCCATCGGGAACAGACCTCTTTTACAGCTAAATGTTCATACAAAATCGAATGTACTGCAGTCTTCAATATGCCTAAGGGTGCCTCTATCTCACTATAAGTGACATACCGATCTTCTTTAATCATGTTGCGCACAGCATCGATGTTTCTTGGAATAGCCACTGATTTTGGTCGACCTTCACGAATTCATCACTAACGGACGCACGACCACGAGGAAATTCTGCAAACCAATAATAAACAGTCTTTTCTGATGGTACTTCAATACCAAAAGTTGAACGAAGCGATTCTATACATTGTTGTTGAGTTAGGCCTTTACTAAAATTGTAAAAACTCATCCAACGAAAACCTTCACGTGAAATTTCCATTTTTTCACAAAATTGCTTTTTTTAAACGCTCACTGTAAACAAACTACTCGGTCAATTTCTAAGTTGCCACTGTTTTCACAATAATAAATGTCAAATTTTACGAAAATAATAATGACACATCTCAATAGCGCCACCTAGTGGTCGTTTGTAAAAACTTAAAAATCGACCCTTGTATGTAGCTTAACTATTTAAATTGTGTAAGTTAACGAACGTATAATTACTTAAAATAACAGCTTTTACCTTACCTATAAATACGAATTAAAATCTTACAATACTACGTTACTTTATTGTTTATGATCTGCGTACTTTACAGTACACTATATTAACATTTAGCAAATAAAGAGGTCGTTATCTGAAATTAATATGGACAAGCGTTAAACATTTTATTTATTCGTGAGTAATGTTTATGTGATTCTACCAGAAGAAGTATTTCATTGCCTTGCAGTCCAGAATTACTTGGATGGGAAGTTCTAATTTTCGCAGTATTCTGGTAATTCAGTGTTCGTTAGGTTTAAACGGACAGACTTTAAATTCGAATAAAACTAACTTACAAGTAGCCGATGTCCCACAGCAGATATTTTTATAAAAACGGTTTTGACAGTGTGACAAGCTATAAAAATATTTTATGGCGCACGAGGTCATAAAGTTGTTACATAAAGTTTTCTAAGAGTTTTTATGAAAATGTTTAAAGCGGGCATCGGCTTTACAAAGAAATATACATTTTTATCTTGTATTGTAGGTTCTTTGTAGCATTTTGGCTTTGTTCATTTATTTTCAGTATTTTATTTTATAACATCATTATAAAACTAAAAACGATCTTAACCGAAATATGTGTTCTGTAGTAATTTTATCAAATTAAAATACGTATAGGCTGTATATGTAGGGATAAAGAAATAGTGTTTTCAATAATGAGGTAACATCAGGCTGATCAACACTGCCTTATACCTACATCAAAACGAAAGCATAACTGCTGATTTACAGACAAATATAACATAACAGACCAGCTGTACGCAAAATAACTTGTTAGTAAAGTTTGTTTAGATTTCATTGCTAACTGAATTAATACAATTTGATACAACGGTATTGTTGGTTATTAATTCCTTTAGCGGATGAAACAAAAATCTGTATGATCATTATATGAATAAGAAATCATACGGTGTTTGTCTATCCGTTAATATTGTAAATATCGTCAGTGCCGTCAGTGATGAAATATTGCATAAATCTGCCAATGTGCGTTCGAATTGCTGGTAGTCGCCTTGAAGTTAATTATCCACTACAATTTTAACTCAAATGCTTCTCTCGAGTACACGTAATCTTTTACCCGTGGGTATGAGCATTTATTGTACCGTATTAATCTTAAATCTATCTTTTTCCGGCCTTTTCGGTCAGTGGGTGTGGTAGAATGGTCAATTTTAGTCTACAGCACTTCGTGCATACGCAGTGAAACTTTAAAATAAGTGAACTGTGATTAGAAATCCATATATAACGGGGCATACTTAAAATCAATATCAATTAGCTAATTAATGTTGACCTCTCTTAAGACCTCCACAAGTAATTGAATAGAGATTGTATTGGAGTACGTAAAATGTGGTGGAGGACTTCGAAGTTCGCGGTGTTTATAATTTAGTTACATTTGATTATTATAGTATAGTCGACCAGATTTTTTTCGTCTGGTCTCGCAAACTGGAATCTAGAAGTACCAATAAGTTTTTATTTCCCCATATAGAAAACAATAGACTGTTGCTGAGATGAAAACTCTTTGATTTTGCTTTGAGAACTTTCCTCGTTTATTTTCAGAAAGCTGGTCGATACAGGAAAAAATCTTTTCTCGAGAATTGCAGGTCGTCTCTAGAAAAGACTTGGGTAATTTAAGTTCTTCTGAAAACTTATAATTTTTGTTCTTTCCTTTTCATAATTTAGATTCACCTTAAGAGGAAAAAAGTTTTATTTTACTTTTGAGAATTTTGCGTTGTTTGCTTTTTCCCTTCAGAATATTCTCCAGAGAGGAAGTTTTTCCCTTCTGAACATTGGGCCGTCCCAAGAATTATTTTGTTCTTATCTGTAAAGTTTGGTGATATTAAAAAGAAATATTTTTCTCTTCTCAATTTCAGCTCATCGTATGAAGAGAATTTTTTTACAATTTGGATGTGTCTCAAAATGGGGATGTTGGTTCTAGTCTTTTCAAAGTGTGGACTGGTCTTAAGATTAGAAATGTTTTATTTTATTTTTTGGGAAATTTGTGATATTTTTATATGGGAAAATTTCCCTTCAGAGATATCAATCTGAACATTTTCTAAATTGTAGGTTATCTCAAGAAGAGGTATTTTGCTCGTGCCGTGAAAGTTCAAGTTTGTTTTTCCTTTTCTCAATCTTATTGTGTCTTAAGAAGAAAACAGAATTTTCTTCTTTCAGAATTTTGGTTGATCTCAATATGGGTAATTTTTACACGTACATTTTTTCAATTTTAACAATTCTTAAGATACATATTATACTGTCGTTTATAGAGTTATGTGTTATTTGAATGTGGAAATATATTTCTTTCGAGTTTTTTCTCATACCAAGAAGAGAAAAATTATCCCTCGGAATTTTGGCACATTGCAAGATGGACTATTTTTGTTTTTTTTTTATGACAACCTCGCCGTCTAACAAGGTAAGAGATGAAGATTAAGTATTCTTCTGGCAATTTGGACTGGTCTTAGCATGACAAATACTATTTATTTTAGGTTTTGATAATTTTATATTTGTTATTCCAATAAGAACTTTCACTAATCTCAAAACGATTTTTTTTTTCTGAGGTTTGCTTCGTATCAAATAAAGATTTGTTTTTAGCTTTTTGGCTTACAGAAACATAGACAACTTTTGGTTTTGCAGTTTGTCAATTTGTAGTAATTTTAAAGTTGTAAATGTTCTAATCTATTTTTCCAAGATGCAAAATTTCCAGAATTTTCAGTAGCGAAATTATTCTCTTTTTAATATTTGTAATAAAAATTTGGCTCATTTTGAAATAGAAATGTGTGTTTTCAGAATATTCGCGGATTAGTCTATCCCAAAGAGGGCCGTATCAAAACTGCTTTTAATTTGGAAATAAATTTCGACGCTTGCAATTTTCAATTTCGTATTTTCTCGAAAATTGTAGACAAGTTTCGTTCTCAACTGCCATGAGCGTAAGTTAATAAGTTTAAGGCGGTATTAAATTATGAAGAAGAAACTTAGTTATGCTTGTAGGAACTAGAAGCTGTATTTTAAATATCTTGAATTCTGTTTTCAATTTTGCTGTAAAGGTGTGATAAACAATAAATAATTTCCGGAGTCATGGCTTTTAGCGACATTATCATTTATAGAATAAAAATGAAATCGTAAATAATTTATGTCATTTACTAAAGATATTTTTTGTATTGTATTGAGACGTAAAACATAGTAGGCGGTTGCTGGCACAATTCAGTAACCCATATCAATACAGCCAAACATTTTTCATGGGCATAAACAACAGAACATAACAGGAAACTGGCTGTTGTTTCAATTTTTATGTTTGGGAATACTACTAAGATGGATAAAAATTCCAGTTTGCCGATTTAAGAAAAAAAAATAATAAAGCGTCCCAGTGGAATTGTTTTTCTAGACACAAAACCTTTGCAAATGATTGTTATTTTGGTATACTAACAGATTAGCGATACCTGAAAACCCCTCTTTCCGACGTCCTTGCTTGGGAGCAGACACCATATTGCGTTATAATTAGTAGTAACATGGCGAAGGACGAAGTCGAGACGTTGCGTAACATACGGGACTGCGTTTTAGAACAAAGCCAAGTTAGGTTGCCTTGAAAACTTTGAACTATTATAACACGTTTGTGTTTGGGTTTTGCAAAGCTTCTTGAACCCACACCTTACTACCTGGTACTGCCAGTGTCATTACTTTTACGTACAATTGTTTATTAATAACTCGCCTCTACGCCATATTTTTATTCATCAGGCTGATCTAAGACGCATCGAAATCTTTGTTTATTTTGCTAACTAATACATCTAAAAGTGTAGTCTGTAAGGAGATTCTAAACTAATAGCTGCTTTGATGAAGATGTTGACAAATTTATCGCCTACGTGATGTCAGCATGCTAACTACTATAGAAATGTGTTTGCTGGGAAAGACGCGATCTCTTTTGTACTAATTAATTTCAAATATGTATGTATAGATCACACTATAACTAGTCCGTAAAATAAGAAAAAAGGCACCTTGTCACAAAACAAATTAAGATGGCGTAATACTGAAACGACCTTCTATGGGAAGCAAAATTAACATATAAATTTTATTAAATAAAATTATAAACTATTGTGATGCGTTTTACGACTAAATCGCTTCACCTTCAGGGCAATTAATACAGTATAAAGCAAAAGTATGCAAAATATGTTTTGATTATTTTCTAATCTGCTTTTTTTGATAGTGGAAGTGATTAGCCTGAAGATGAGTTTCTCCCTCGAAACTAATCTCAGCAATTTAATTTCTATGACTAATGTAAACTTCTTTGTTTTTGATACGTAATTTTGTGGATGAATATGATTATTATCGCTAATAAGTGTGCCAGAGGAATCTGTGTTAATTTTTTAAATTTTTAAGTCAAACTCGTACCCCGTATTTGAAGGGCATTAGGAATCAACAGTTACATCTATTCATCTATCTATCTATCTATCTATTTCTTAACGCTCATTCTTCCATTTTTGGATAAACGCTTCCCCCATTCGTCTCAAATTTTCTTGTTTCTGTGTGTTACTCCTCCGTCCTAGTCCTGAAGATGTTTGGATGTCATCGGTCATCTACTTTGTTTATGTTCATGGTCTCCAGAACAGTATTTCCTTATTCTGTATATTACTGGTTTCCTACTTATAAACTCTGAAGTAGCTTCATTTAGCAAAACCTAGATGTTTAAATTTCTCTAAAAGTAATAAACACACTTAGCTAAACAGAAATTAAAAATAATAAAATAAGCAAAACAGGAAAAGTCTGATCTATATTAACGTAGCCTACAATAGAGACTATTTTATGTAATATCTAATTGAGTTAAGAGTATTTATTGCATTAACCATGTTGTTACTCAAGCGAGCACCATTAGATTTTGGCTGAAAAGTAATCAGAAGCCATTGAAGATTCCGTTAAAATACAGGGTATCCCATGACGTGAGGAAACTATTTCACCGTCGCGTAGGAGAGGTGAAAAGAAGTCGAAACTAAAGAGTGGTCATTTTCCCTAAATCGACTATTAAAGAAGTTATGGCCTGTTTTAGTTAAATACTGAAGCAGCCGAAACAATAAATGATATTAAGTGGTATTTCATACAAACTGTCTACGTTACTATGGAAATGATATTATTTACTTGTATGTCAAACAGTAAAGCCCTTAAAGTTGATTTCTCTGCTTGCGCTTATTAACAGTGTTGATAATGTTTACTTTTGCAACGCGAGAGTACGCCAGTATCCATTACATGTACCGTTTTTGTGATGGAAACTCAGTAGCAGCTGCTCGAGAGTATGGGTTGAGATTTCCAAATCGGCGACTACCAAACCGACGAGTTTTCCAACGAGTGCACAACCATGGTATGTGGTACCAGCACGATGGTGCCCCTGCGCACTTTGCGTTATGTGTAAGACCATTTTTGAATCAACGGTTTGAAGGATGTGTAATTGGTACAGGAGAACCGCACCCCTGGCCCCCAAGATCTCCGGACTTAACGTATGTAGATTATTATTTGTGGGGCCATATAAAAGATATGGTATACCAAACACCATCAGAGACTATTGATCTAAGGAGACGCATTTTTGAGGCAACAGAACTAATTCGGAATAACAATGATATGTTACGCAGATCAACCAGATCTCTCTTAAGAAGAGCCAGAATGTGTATGAGAGCAACAGTGCCATTCTGAACAATTTTTATAGTGAATTGAAACTAAAATAAAAATAAATATTGGCTTTTCTGAAATTGTAATTATTTATTAAATAATAATTTAACACTCTGTATTTCGTAAACGGTTTACTTTAAGGCATAACTTTATTAAAATTTTTATCTATATTTGGTCTAAGGATTTCGTACACGAAGTAGTGATCTGTATATGTATTTAATTTTATGGCGACGCATAAGGAATTTAAGGAAGGTTTAGAAAGGAAATACGCCTTTAATATTCCTATATTTAACTAAAACAGCGTAATTACTGGCCATAACGAAAGTCAATACATAATTGCGCTTAACGTGGTACTATAAAGAAGAAGAAAACAGGACCATTAAAGAGTAGAAATATACAAAGAAAAAATTGTAGAAGGCATTATGAAGTTAGAATTTAAATGTAATAAGTGTTTTACGTATTTCCGCGAATTACGCTTTTTCTCACTCTTACTGTAATTTAGTTCATTGACTTTAACCGATATTGTTTATATTATATTCAAATGTTTAATATTTATTTGTTTTCCTACTCATACTCTGGTGGGAAGAAAGGAATGTTGATGATGGCATTGCTCACTTTTAAATATATATTTTCTTCTTTAGTTATGCTTGTTAAAAATTGGCAAGTACTTCTTCGTGTGTTATTTACGCGCATTGACGTGGTGGAAAATGCGTACCCACATTAATTTCTGCAAAATACTGTAGTTATTTCTGTTAAGAGGAAGGATCGATCGTAAATAATAAAATGTAATAATTTTGCAACATATCATGTTTATTTTTAATGACTGTAGGACATACTTATTTTGCGCAGTTGAACAAGAAAGAAAGATAATGAAAGTGAAATGATAGTTCCAAAATTACTTGCAGTATTATGACAAGAAGATTAAAAATACGAACTAGCTGAACCCATGGGCTACACTCCTCTTTTTCTTTAGAAATTTCTATTAGAGATAATAATTCATGTTCAGTTAAACTATTCATTTCTACTAAAACTGTATTTTGTTTTGCAGTGGAAATCCGAAGCATCAAAAACAGAAGTACATTGTTGACACCATTTTTATTAATAATATTAATAAGAAATTTCAAATCAAATTTTGAGGTTAAAGTTGAAATGTGATTATTATCTCTAGTAAGGAGATATCAACTTTAAAATGAGATGGTTTTATTAAAAAAATGAATTTGTATTTGTAATTACGACTTTCGAAATTTTGAGTTTCAATGAATAATTGATATAATTTCAGTTTTAAATGCGAAATAATAATTTTTTTAGTGTGCCCTTCTAAAGCGTCAATACAGATTAAATTCGTTGACAGACACTCAAATGTAATTTCGCCAAATTCGTAAATAAATAACGTTTTTTGCCTACAACATATTTCCAAAAAGCATACGAACGGATTTCATTCATCTGACTGTGTGTGTAATGTGCTTCTACTGTTGCTTGGACAACAAACGTCAACCGAGTTTGATGCAAGGTTGAGGGGTAGATGATAAATCTTTCCCGGGGCAATAAAAAAATCTATTTAATAGTTAAAAAACTTTCCGTTTTAGTTTAGCTATTAAGTAATCGTTTGTTACAATATGGCGATCAAAACACATTTTTGTATGTATGCTTCGATGCAATCAATTTTATGTTTCCAAAATACCGGTGTACAGACCTACAAATTATTTCGTAAGTAGTTTCGATGCATAGCTACAATTGTATCCCCCATAGAATTTGAAATGCATCAGACATTTTAACTTCGATTTTAATAATTATGTTAACCCGATTTTCTATGTGCTGCAGCATAACAGGAAACTCTAAATTGAAGAATATGTTCTTTTGTAAGTTATATTAAGTTTGCTCATTGTTTTAAGCACAGGAAAATGACGTTATACTGTTATAGTCATAATGTTAAATATAAAAATTTATTATACTGGTTTACTTAGGTGCAGTGTAGAAACGTGGGCGTATTTTAAATAATTAAAGTGTACTACAGTCACATTGACAGTCAATGAACATTTCATATATCCGTGAGGTCATGTGTTAGTACTTTGTACAAAATTAAGGAATTTATCATATTAAACTTAACCTAACCCAAGAAGGTAAACTTCACTGATTGATTTTAGCTGAAATGAATAGTAGCACAGGGCGTGTCACAATTCTCACCCAAGTTGGGAGTACTAATTATTAACACTAAAATTCTATTTGAGATTCCAAAGACAAAAACTGTCAACGTGTAGACTAGGCCCAGCATGTGCAACTGCATAACAATTGTGCTAATTTATTGTGTTCCCAAGTTCAACATAAAATATAATTGTGTTTTCTTGGCAAAACATATACTATAGCCATTTTCAAGTGGAACATTGTTTGTTAGTACTACAAGTCCGATAACCAGCAAACGAAATCCCTAACAACATTAGGTATTAATTTGTTTTTAGACACATATTGGAACCAATTTTCTATTTAAGAAAATTCTTATAAACCTTATAAAAACGTCATAACCACGAACAATAATAAACCTATCTTCACATTTTATATACATTTGCGCCTTCTTTGGCAATGAAACTCTGGAACTTTCGTGTGTGAAAACGGCTTTGTAAAGCATTACCTATTTTTTTGTTTTGAGGTTATAATTTATGACAGAGCATACTTTTAACACGGTTATTATCGCAGTTTTACAGAAATAATATTCTGCTAAAACTAAACAGACATGTCAGTTTAGCTTACAATTATTGCTGGAAGAAAAAAATAGCAGGATGTCATATACAAGAATAAATCATACCCAACAGAAACGAAGAAAATCGTACAGAATATGTACTATAACAATATGTAATTTACAAAACACAGATTCTGGTCTTCTTCTTGGAAGAGTGTGCACTTTCCCTCCTCATATGTAAGCTATAATGCGGCCGTGGGCTAAAGACATCTGTGCTGAAGGTACTGGGTTCAATTCCCAGTATCGGATTTTTAACGGCCGTTCTACCACGCGAAGCAATGGCAAACCAGGGAGGTATTCTGCCTAGTGAATATTCTCTGAAGTAGAAGTGATTACTCTTCTTGCTTCGGAGCTCACGTTAAGGTGTAGGTTCTCTATGTTTGTGTCACCTTAAACGCGCACACAGTCATAGGATAGAAGGTCGCTACGTCTCGTAAGAGATAAAGCACTCGAAGGAGATGTAAGCTATAATTTTAATCAACCAATTACCTGCCGTACTGCGGAAGGGAACAAATTGCCGCGACCAATTCGTCGAGGAATATGATAGACGTACTTTTTACACAATTTTAAGAATTCAGAAATTAAACAAAAAATATATAGTTCTTACTTGCTAGTAAAAGAAAAGCAAGGATTTAAGTTAAGTAAAGTAATTTTTACTGTAATATTATAAGCAACCGATCGCAGAACATCATAAAATTAAAAATGTAGATATGGACACAGTTTTTTTAAATTCTAAATGAAGGATTTGAAAAAAAAATATTAAACTCCTCATGTTGACCGACCATACTACAGTGTGAACCGAGAAGTCTTCGATTTTAAATACTAAGCTTGATTAAACATTAACATGGTGTTAACAAGGCCCAAACTTCAGTACTGTTAGCAATCATTGCCACAGTAACTAAGTAAACTCTTCTCTAATTCGAATCGAAGACCTGTTACACTTTAACTCCTATTACATTTCCGAATATGTGTGAAATTATTTCATCCAGCTAGACTAATAATTTTTACTAAATTCTTCCGCTGTTATTCCTAAACTTAATATAGATATTACTGATAGGCTTTTATTCTCAAAATGTACACTATCGACGCAACCAACGAAGATTGAATAAACACGAAATTGCGGGATTCCGCTTTGCCAACGTTCGTGCGTCGTTTAGGGCAATCGCTATTCACAAACGGGAAAGAAACAGCGACGCTACATAATGCGCCGAACTAAGTAACTACAGCTCACGGTGCCACATATACTTACGATGCAAACAGATTGGTTACTTGAAAGATTAATCAGAATAGACAAAAAGACACGCAAATTCGAATTTAGAAATCTTCGATTCTAAATACAAAGTATCCTACAGTTCGTATTAATAAGGCACAAACTGTAGTAGAATCTATGGTTGATATCCCAATAGATGAATAAACTCTTCTGTAACGCTATGAGAAGACCTATTTATTACGCGATAATTTCTATTAAGTTTCCGAATATGTGAAATTATTTTGTTTAGTTAATTACGGTAAACAGTTCTGGCAAATTTTGCTAAATTCTTCCGTTAGGATTGTTAAAATTAACGTCGATATTGATGTGCCGGGGAATGGTTTGTGAAATACTCGAAGTATACGCTATCGATGCAGCTGACGGAAGAGATTGTACAGAGACGCGGATCTACATACGTCGGTGAAGTTGCGGGGTTCTCCTTGTCGATTAGGACAATCTTGGTTCACAAATCGGAAAGAAACGGCAACAGTGATACGTACGAAAATACGAGGCTGCGTCAGAAAATGAAGCGAAACTAAATAAAAAAAACAAAGTGCCAGATGTACCTGTGGATGTAAAAAATATTTCCAATGAGGGCTATTGAAAACAGATCATCAAATCATCATGACGGATTGTCTTAGACCGGCTATATTGGACTGCGCATTTAGACGGCTTGGATTCTCAGTATGAAGCCTTGGTAGCACATAGTTCATATTGATAAGACCAAACTGTAGTACTACAAGAGTATACGAGGTTTGTAAATTAAGTAATGAGACTGGTAGCGTAGCGTTCGATCTGACAACACTGGGGACGCGGGAGTGGAAGGGGCTCAGTACGAGTTTGAACTCGCTAGAGTCATTTGGTTGTCCATAGCGATTTTTTTCGTGAAACAGATTTTTCTAGTGCATTCTGAAAATGAGTGACATTAATTTCGAGCAACGGTGTGCTATCAGGTTTAAGGCATTTTCAGAAGGAAGAGAGTCGATTGAAGATGAACCTCGCAGCGGGACGCCTTCATTTTCAAGAACCGATAAAAATGTCGACCGAGTGCGGGATCTTGGGCGTTCACATCGCCGGTCAGAATGATCGGGGAAGAGTTGAATTAGACTCTCACCACCGTTCATCAGATTTTGATCAATGAATTGTGGATGAGAAAAATTTGCGCAAAAATGGTTCCGAAAAACGTTTCGCAGGAACAAAAGAACATAAGGAGCGAAAGGTGCCTTGCTTTTTGGAATCGATTGAAAATGATCCCCATTATCTGGAACGTGTCATTACTGGTGACGAGTCTTGGGTGTTTGAGTATGACCCGGAAATCAAGCACCAGAGGATGGAATGGCACACTTCAACCTCTCCGTGGCTAAAGAAAGCAAGAATGAGCAAATCGAGATCAAATGCATGCTGATTTGCTTTTTTGATAGTCAGGGAATCGTTCACAAAGAGTTTGTGCCTCAAGGCCAAATGGTTAATCAACACTTTCACAGAGAGGCTCTTGAAAGACTTTGAAAAAGGGTTGTGCGAGACTAAACACCAAGAACAACTGGGCGTTGCATCACGACAATGCGCCTTGTCACACAGCAATTTAATTAAACGATTTTTTGGCCAGTAAGTACATACCTGTGGCTCCTCCGCCTCCTTATTCGCCCGACTTGAGTCCTTGTGACTTTTTCCTCTTCACGAGACTGAAAAATCACCTCAAGGGACGTCATTGTGGGCACTGGAAAATATTCAAACTGCTGTAACTGGCCAGCTGAAGGCTATTCCAGTATCTGAGTTCCAGCACTGCTATGAGGAGTGGAAGAAGCGTCTCCAGCGTTGTGTAGCTTCCCAAGGCAGTTACTTTACAGGAGACAATATTGAATTGTAATTTTATTCAAATAAAAATTGAAAAAATCAGTCTCAGTAGTTAATTTACACACCTCGTATGTTTGTCGTCGCTGCTACTAAACATTTCTCTAATTCAAAGCCAAGATCTATTGCAACCTACTCCTATTACATTGCCGCATATGTGCAAGGATTTTAATCATTGTGTGCTACTACTGATTTCGGATAACTTTTATTCAATTATTCCCTTGGTATTTTTAAAATTAATGTAAATATTGACGCAGCGCTGAATGGTTTGCGAAATACAAGAAATGTATGCTAGCGATGCAGTTGATAATAGATACGGCAAAGTTGCGTAAGCCACAACGAAAAAAATATCATCGTGATGAATTACCCTAAACCGATCATGCTGTAGAGCGAATTTGGCAAACTAAAAATTGAAAAAATCAGTCTCGGAAGTTAATTTACACACCTCGTATGTTTTTCATCGCTGTTACTAAACTCTTCTCTAATTCAAAGCGAAGATCTATTGCAACCTACTCCTATTACATTGCCGCATATGTGCAAGGATTTTATTCATTGTGTGCTACTTCAGATTTCGAATAACTTTTAATCAATTATTCCCTTGGTATTGTTAAAATTAATGTAAATATTCATAAGAAGAAACGTACGCTAGCGATGCAGTTGATAATAGATGCGACAAGAGTGCGTAAAACCACAACGAAAAAATATTATTATGAATTACCCTAAACCGATCATGCTGTAGCGCGAATTTAGCAAACTTTAATTCTAAATAAGAAGCCGTTGTAGCACATAGTTTGTATTAAAAAGGCTCAAACTTTAGTATTATTCATATCGTTGTCATTGCAAGTTAGTAAAAGTTTTCTCTAATTCGAAGCGAAGACCTATTACGGCTTAACTCCTGTTTCATTGCTGAATACGGCAAATTATTTATATTATTCTATGGGTTTCTGATAAATTTTATTCAATTCTAAGGTTTGTATTGTTAAAACTAAAGTGGATATTGATGCGTCCCGACCGGATTACGAAACACTCGAATGGTACGCTATCAATGCAACTGACGGAAGAGATTGAATAGAGACGCGTTGCATACGTCGTAGAAGTTGCGGGAGTCCCCCCTGTCGACGCTCGTGCGTCGATTAGGAGAATCGCGAATCGCGACCGGGAAAGAAACGGCGACGGGGTTACGTAAGAAACAGCGAGGCTGCGTAAGAAAATGAGCCGAAGCCGAGGCAACAACAACCCACGGTGCCCCTTCGAAGTTATGCATTTCTGTCTGGGTCTAGGCTAATTAGCGAAGCAGCGGGTTTGCAAAACCTCGCGAATTTCGGATGGGAGTGTGATATCAGTCGGTGCGTGTGCACCGTCAATGGAGGGGCTGCGGGGGCGAGCAGTCGCGAGCTGGCCCGAGTTCGCGACTGACACCGCGATCAGACAGTTGGCCGGCGACGTCATTGCAGGCCGGGTCCTCTAGGAGCCTTTTCCCCGTCGAGCTCTACTACCAAGCATTTGTTGTCTTACATGTAGCAAGGTAATATCGCCACCCCAGTGCGAACTCACCCCGACGCGCTCTCGCCCGTTGATGCTGGTCCGCTTCCTGGTCGCGCAACACGCACGGACTCACGTGGTCCTTCCTCCGCATCCTCCAGTGCGTGTGTCGCTCGACGGCCGGATTAAGTGTTCGCTAATCTACAGTGACTTCGATAGTTTCACTGCGCCATTTTGAACGGCCTAGCTATTAGCTAATTTCGGTAGTTCCGGGTTCGCGCGCTCTTTGTTGCGACTTTCGCCCAATGGTTGTGCCGCCGCCGCCGTCGCCGTCGCTGTGTGCTGCCTCTGGTTGTTCAATTTCAGTGATGTTGGACATGTATCTGTATTGAAACACGCACGTAACTCTGTGAAGTACCTTTTTGCGGTGTTTCGGCCGTTGGTGATGACATATTCGTGGTAGAGTTTCATCCGCATTCGATTTCTTTTGACGCAGGCGATCACGCGTCCTCCTGCTGCTGCTGCTGCTCCTGCTGGTGCCGCTGCCACGATTATCCTGCTGAAGTGCGTCCGGTTCGCTGGGCAATCCCGCCGCCGACGTGCGATCTATTCTCATTGCATAATCAATGTCAGAAAGGTGGTTTGTCTTTGATCTTATTGCATCCTTAAGTCTACAATTTGATCTACATTTAGGTCTTTTGGACTCGAAATTTTTAATTCCTGCACTCATTTTTAACAGTTTAAACAAATACGGATCAATTCGCTAATTACCAACAATAAACCAACTGCAAAATTTTCCACGTGCCTAGAACCCGATATGATATTTTGATGTCGAGATTTTCAACCTTAGTGTAGAATCTTCAGTCTTAAGCGTAGGCGTTTAATAATGTTACAGAAAAGCGTCTCCGTGGGCTATATTTTCGAGCAGTTTTTCCGCAAATTTAATTACGAAAATAAGTTTGTTTTTATTCCCGGTTTTCCAAATATTTGTTTCGGCTTTTACATGTAATCTCTAAGAATGTAAGTGTAATGTGTTGTAAGTGGTTGAAAATGTTTGCAAGAAAATATTGCCGCTTCCGCGTTCGAATTTAGGCCTGTCGTGTCGGTTACGTTTCAGATTAGGATTTAAAGACGTCGAAGGCTGAGTTTTTATAACTGTAAAATAAAACGATACGCAACTACTGTCGCTAAAAATACACAGTATCTATTGCCAAAAATAAACAATTTCGTATTGATTATGATGATTTGCCTCGGGTTCGGCTTTAATCTGGGAGAATGTTGAATGGCCGCACTTTGCAGTTGGACCAAAAAATGCAACACGCGCGAGTGCGACGTTTCGTCTTACGCGGATTTTTACGCCTAGCTCTGGCTCCTGCGAATTCCGACCGATAAACTAGATTGAGTTGTTCAAATTACAAGTCCGTGGCTGATTTTAACTATAGATCAGTGTAATATCCTTTCAGAAAAATCGTGATGTAACTAGGTTGTTGCATAACTCCATGATTACACGTTTTGACTTGGTAGAGACTTGCATAAAATGAACTGCATGCATAGTTGGACGATAATCTGACATTTAGAAAACGCAAAAATCCGAATAGATTTATGAAATACGTTCCTGTCTGTAATGTGTTGCCGAACGAACTCGCGTGTTCTTCCAACAAATATTTTTCTGTTGTAATTCCCAAATGAATCGCTTCGTGTACGATCAACGCCGCGACGTTATGAGAAATAAAATCTTGGTCCGAGGAAACTAATTCCGGGACCAAAAACTAATTCTGTACCGTTTAACAAAAGAATTTCCTTCATTTTAAGGCAATTCTCTGTTCTTGCCTTCTCAAATTCGGAGATGTAATTTAGAACGGCACGCGTAGTTAAAAATGGACATAAGTCCGTTCATTTAGCCTTCTAAAGCCAAAAATACGGTTTCTAAGCTGGGTTTGTCCTAGGAATTTTGCAGTTTGCAATAAATTACAATGCGCGCCATTAATTAGGCGATTTTTACTGCGAATTTTAAGTTGTAGTTGTGCAACGTGGAGTGTGAACTTTACTTTTTGAAAGGCATGTCGTATGAGTAAAGACAGTGCGGCGTAACCACATTTATCAAAAGCTTAGTCGTTTAGCAAGTAATTTATACGTAAAATTGTTTTTGTGTTTTGTCTTACCCAAACTGGCGGTTACAAATTACCAAATTTGAGTTATTTGTAGGCCACCCACAATAAATCTGATTGTAGGAGTCCGCTGTATTTAAAGATTCTACAAGGAATGGTAGATTTAACAGATATTTCTCAAACATGAATTTTAATTTTCTATTAATTTAGCTTCAAAAATAGATTTTTGTTAATTATCATTGTTTTTGAGATCATTTTTCAAAATGTATGTCAGTGGTCCAAAAATCCTAACTTTTTGGACAATATAAACGGTGGTAAATGAACGGAAAATATTAATTTACTGCAGACATATATTCATAATTAAAAAGTTTTTATTATTTAATACGCACACAAATTTTGTAATCTTTCTTCGGCAAACGTTTGAAGTTGTGGAAAACTTTTGAAGTTAAAATTAATAATGTGATTGGAACCAATCGGCTTTTTTATGAATACAAGAGCGAAATCATTTTTCGTTAATTTGTTCTATTCATTTTAATTTCAATAAACAATTTTCTTGACGTTTAATTAATTAATATTCTTATAAATATACTTTTCAATTTACGTACTAGTACTCTTAAAAATGAATTTTTTCTTTGCATATTTAATTGAAATTTATTATCACCTTTACATAGTTGTAAAATTCAAATTGAAAATACTCAGTATACGCTCTTGTTGGATCACTGAAGTATATCGTACGAGTTATTTTGTTAACTTAAGAAATATGAAAAAATCAATTAAGTAGGAAAAATGTATAAAATAATTAATTCGAAATTTATATGCACTAGTTTATACAATTAAAATGAAACCATAGATAATATTATTCTTCAAAAACTCATGAAAATGCTTTGCCTGTATATAATTGTTTATTTGCTTGCTGCCTATATTTAATTTTAAGTAACAGGTCTTGGTTTTCTGTTACTGATATGTATAGGTGATTTTTTTCTAATAGCTTTGTCATGACGCAAAATGTTGGTAATATCGTGTAAAATATACATAAATATTATCAACAACTCTGTATATATTGAAGAAAAACATTCAAAACAATGATTTTTTAATAATGAATAATAGTTGTTTTTTCGTTTTACTGCAACGCGTAAATTTAATAACTTATCTAAACTATTGTTACTAAATTTTAAAATTATCGTATTCATTAATCGAATAACTGTATACAATATCAACGACACTATTTTCGTGGCGCCCTTTGTTCAGATACACTATTACAAATATTAGTTTATACTAAAGACCTACATTTATTGGTAATCATCCTTAAAGCTTCGTTCACTTTTATAATATTTTATATAAACTATTTAGCGAAAATCTAGTTTTTGTTACATGCTACGTTTAAGAATTTTTCCAGTTTTTTTTTAACTTTATTCTGGGAATCGGTATTGTATTAATAAAAGATAATTTTGGCGCTATGCGGTAAAGTTGAAACATTTTCAATGTTTAAAATCGCCAGAAAATTTCATTATTTTAATTAATTGTTCTATTTAGAAGTTTTTAATTACTTGCGCTTTTGTTCATGGAGCTTGTGTGAAAATTTCGTTGAATTGCGATACCCGTTTCAATCATTTTCAATAAGATTCGTTGAATGTATTAACTCTCATTGGTTAGTTGTTTATTTTGATTTATTTAATTTATTTGTGGGAATTGTATCTGATGTTGAATAAAACGTCAAAATTAACTTGCACTTGGAAGATTTATGATTTAATTTAATAACTTGGTGCTTATTGAATGCATTATTAATTATTATTAGGTTAGGAATGTTTTTATTTATTAATTGTTTCTTAACTATTTTACCATTGCGATTTTATTTAAACAAAAAATCAATACTGTTTGTGCCTGAATAAATTAATTGTTAAAAACTGGTTTTCTTGACAGTAAATTGACGAATCAATTAATCATTTAATTAGTGCTTATATATAATAAATTTCAATCTTAACAAACAGTAATAATATTTTGCAGAAATGGACAGGAAAATTTTAATAGGTTCATATCAAAAAAGATAAATTGTTGTTTTTAAATTTATTTACTGGATGTTGGTTAACTGCTGTAGAAAACAAAAGCCGAATAGCATTACTTATATAAGCCAGTAACAAATTGCTTGCATTTATTTTTTTCAATGAAGAGGAAGGAGGGAGGTGTTGAGACTGTATATGGTAATTATAAATCAGACATGCATATTATTTCAGTGATGTGAGGTTAAAAATTTTATTTTTTCCTGTTACATTTAAACGGCTTTGAATATTATTTTTAAAGAGATTGTTGGTGAAGTTAAACCGGAAATATGTCACCAATGTTTACCTTGAAAAATAATAAGGAGAGTAGCAACTTCATGGAAGCAAACATCTCAAACGCCATATATGTATATTTGCGTTGACGACCTATAAACAGAGTTTATTATTATTAAATATACAGTATGTCTAACAATCGCCACTTAAAAATTCCTCCATAAAAAATATTATATATAAAAAAAATTTCAGATGTAAATTTTAAATATATTAAGTTTTTAATTCATTAGAAGTGCTTATATTCGTAAATACATACAAGGAGCAGTTAGAGTAACTTTGTTTTAACGTAGTTACGTAAAACCAATACAATTTAAACATTCGACAGCAAACATTGAAACAATTATAGCGGCTACCGTCCAATAAGATTCTATCTTATTTATGATAGTGAATTGAGGTTATGTCAACTGCCCATGAGAAATTCTGATGAAGTTTCCTATCCATCATAGTGCGCTGATTCTGAATATTAAAAACAAATACCGAAATTATTGGAATTGTTTTCTAAAAAATTATTAACTTTTGGTGTAAATAAATATAGACTCATACATACTACTTTTATTGTTTCTATTGAGTTTTGTAACAAGCAGAAAATGTTAAGCCATTCTATTGACAGACAATAAATGGTGGGAATCAAGCTAAGACATAACTTTTTCCATGACCCTCGTCTTTGGTTTTTGCAATTAAACTTGAAGTTAGCTTTATAAACTGGTTATTAGACTACCGTGGCTCATCTCATTTAATTCGTAAAAATGATACAAGCGATGCAATTTTTTGTATAGCATAATAATTTCTGCAAGATGTAAAATAGTTAAATCCCTCTCATTTCCATTGGTAAACTAAGAAGCCACACCTGCGGTTTAAAACAATTTGTTACTTGTGTGAACAAATATTATACTTAAGCCTCTAATCAAGCAATGGTTTGTAACGTAAGATATTACATTATCAAACGTTAAATTGTACGGAATCAACAGGTGTTTTGTCAGTAGCCCGGTACGTTATGAATCGCGGCGATTTCAAATATTTCTTCATTAGAAACATATTGCTACACAAAATAACATTAATTTGATTTATAGATAAACAACAATAACTTCGTTTAAAAAGAGGTTCCTACAGTTAAAATTGCAGTAAAATATATCCATGAGTAATTTGTTATACATAATGCGCTCTGATTTATGTTCGATATTATAACTGTTGTTGGCTTTACACACGTTTTTGAAAGTGTAGAAAATTGCTTCTGTAGTATAATACAAATTGACCAATTTGTAACGTGACATATTCTCTTGACATTTGTCTACGAACGATAGTTGAACTACGATGACAATAAATAATAATTACAACAAGAAACACCATTTTTGTCAGCAGAAATTGGTACCGAATCGGTTAAACTCAATTGCTGGTAATTTTTCCATTATATTAGTAATAGTGAGTTTAATCGATACGGTATCAATTTCTACTGACAAAACTTATGTTTCTTATTGTAAGTATTATTTATTATCATTTTAGTTCAACTATCGTTCGTGGAAAAGAGTTTATCTGCACTTTTTTAAATTTGTGCGCTCTACGCAGAATGGATACGTTTAATGTAAACGATTTACAATTTTATAGTTCATTTGCAAAATAAGCAAGCTGAAACGACCGAAAACATTGCAAGAATCAATCAGGGAATTTATTTACGGAGGAAAAATCTATATAAACATATATTTTATAAGTAATTTTTACCAATTATCGTTTATTTTATAACTTGGTGAACAAAATTTGAGTTGAGCGGGTTATATTAAATAAATAAGTTTTTTAAAAACAATTTTATTATCCGTTTTCCTAGAAATATTCAAATGAAATCCAGAATATTGCAGAAAACGTCACCTGCGTCTGGTTATACTTTTTTTTTGTACTAATAATTATAACTAATTTGAGTTTTATGTTATAAATGAAAGCTACTTTTCCATTGCAGTAAACATTAGACAAGCGAGGTAGTATTATAATTCTAGGGCAGCAATACATTAATGCTTTGCTGAAGTTGGAATAAAGGGAGCAGTAGAAGAGCCACTGCAATCGCCGGACCTCACTCCGCTAGATTTTATTCCTAAGATCTATCGTAAAACAGATAGTTTATGCAATTTCAGTATAAAGAATTGCGCCTAAGAAAATAAAAAGCTGCGAATAGAATCAGGACTATTCTAGAAACGCAACGGCCGCTTCTACCAAGTACGATTATGTGAATCATAACAATGGTAATCGTTTTGAACATACCATGTAAATAAAGCGACCTGTTTATTACGAATTTTGGCTCCTGAACTTTAAAATAATTAATTTTTCGTCGTGAATAGATTGCATAACCAATGCGGCAAAATATTTCTAGGTTGTTTTCAAACACTATGTAAACGGTGTTGGGCAATATGTAGAATCATATATTTAGATACTATGCGTAGATACAACTATGTAGCTAGTTATTGTATCTAGATGTATTTATCTAGATACTGTGAGTAGGCATGGTGGATATATGCGTATATCTGTATGTAATACGTAAATACTTCACCGAGATACGTGTCTGAATACTATATATAGACGAAATCATACAAGATCTAGATGCATTTATGTAGATACTGTGAGTAGGCATGGTGGATATATGCGTATATCTGTATGTAATACGTAAATACTTCACCTAGATAAGTGTCTGAATACTGTATATAGACGAAATTATACAAGATCTAGATGCATTTATCTAGATATGTACTGTAAGTAGGCATGGTGGGTTTATGCATATATCTGCAGTTATACGTAAATGCTTCCCCTAGATACGTGTTTGAATACTGTCTGTAGACGAAATCATACAAGATCTAGATGCATTTATCTAGATACAGTGAGTAGGCATGGTGTATATATGCAAATATCTGCATGTTATACGTAAATACTTCACCTAGATACGTGTCTGAATACTGTCTATAGACGAAATCATACAAGATCTAGATGCATTTATCTAGATACCGTGAGTAGGCATGCTGTGTATATGCATATACCTGCATGTTATACGTAAATACTTCACCTAGATACGTGTCTGAATACTATCTATAGACGAAATCATACAAGATCTAGATACTGTGAGTAGGCATGCTGTGTATAAACATATACCTGCATGTTATACGTAAATACTTCACCTAGATACGTGTCTGAATACTATCTATAGACGAAATCATACAAGATCTAGATACTGTGAGTAGGCATGCTGTGTATATGCATATACCTGCATGTTATACGTAAACACTTCACCTAGATACTGTATATTGACGAAATTATACAAGATCTAGATGCATTTATCTAGATAGGTACTATGAGTAGGCATGGTGAGTATATGCATATATCTTCATGGTATACGTAAATACTTCACCTAGATACGTGTCTGAATACTGTGTATAGACGAAATCATACAAGATAAAGATGCATTTATCTAGATAGGTACTATGAGTAGGCATGCTGTGTATATGCATATACCTGCATGTTATACGTAAATACTTCACCTAGATACGTGTATGAATACTGTGTATAGACGAAATCATACAAGATCTAGATGTATTTATCTAGAGACTGTGAGTAGGCATGGTGGGTATATGCATATATCTTCATGTTATACGCAAATACTTTAGCTAGATATGTGTCTGAATACTGTATAAGTATAGACGAAATTATACAAAAAACTTTTTTATCCCCCAAAGAAATATTTTTCATAAGAACGCCTTCTGCATTTGCAGAATCTTCATTAATATTTATGATGTATTAAAATTATTGTTGAGGCATTAGGGATAGATTTGTGGAAGATCTCTGCAATTTTGCACCTTTCGCGATCCTTAGCAAAGCAAATGCCTTTTAAAATCTACAGAAATGGTAGGATTGTGGAAAATATTGATATTAATTTCATATGTATGAAGAAATATACAGACTTTAGTGTATGTTATTAAAAAAACGTAACAAAATAAGCGCCAATCCAAAAGTACAGAAACTGGATGCTTTCTAAAATCTGATATCTATGTTTAGATAGAATATTCTAGCTGTATCTGTATCTAGATGCATATTGTAATATCTTATTCAATACTAGGAATACACAAAAGTACCACAGCCCTTACAAAATTTAAATCCACTAGGTTTTGAAAAGGATAAGTTATATCTTAGCTTGATTCCCATAATTTATAGACCATCGTCCGAGTTAAATATCTGTCGGTAGTGGAAATTAAGTTTGATCCATTTGAGGGATTTGTTATTAACTACTTAATGCTGTTTTCACAACAATGCGGAATGTTTATAATAAAAAAGATAATATCGAGACGAGTTGGCACATTAAATTAGTTAATTATTCATGAACGAAATGAACATGAGACTATCATTTTCTCTTTATCTAAAGTTTGTTTACTCATATTTTACCTTGCTTGTGTATTTAAAATACCGTGCGTTTGCAGTTAGATAGTTATAGCCAGAGCTTTTTTGTAGAAAAGAAAAGGTGGCGGAACTCACATCTTGTTAAGTTTTTTACTGAAAAAATGATAATCAGATTTTAATTTAAATGAAATTTAAAGTACTTATGTTAAAAGAAGTTCATATTAAATTCCAAAATTTTGTCCAATTTGAAAATAGGTGCCGCAGCGCCGTTCCCACCACAAGAAAAGTACCGGTTATACCATACGACTGGTAGCACTAACATAATTTGTTTTCGATATAGTTCGTAGGGTATGCAGATAATTCAAAAAACCGAAAATTAGAAAATTGCGACGGTTAGGTCAATAAATTTAAGCCTTTGGGATATTTTTAAATGCACAAACACTAGAAAATGATTTTTCTGTTTTTCGAATTATTTTGGAGATTGTTTCTACTTTCCTTTTTTTTTTCGTTCTGAATGCGCGATTCTTTTTTTTTATGCGGTGATTTATTAATGCGCTATTAGAAATGTGTTGTAAAAAGAGGTTTTAAGTTCATAGAATATATGCAAAAGCGAGCATTAATTTCTTCCCGTCTCCTTCCAAAATTGAGGTTATTAAAATTTATTGTCAAGTTCTGCTGTTAGGTATGAACGGTTTCTAAAATTGTGCGTACCTGCCTTGAGATAACCATAAAACAAAGCGATGGTTCATTTTATATACCGGTTTTATTATTTTCTGACTTATAAATATTACTTTTGCGTTAACTTTCATGCAGCAGCAACATTTACATCTTGTGTAATTATATAAGAAAGCCTATAGAAACAAATAAACAAATGCTGTTTATTCGTGCAAATCAATTATATTAATTCTGACATCTCGGTATAAGAGTGTCTGGCGAGTTCCAATTTCGAATTAATTCTTTTATTATTCCGGGTTGTAATTCAGTGCACATCTGCTATTTCGAATGTATGCAACGTATATACAACGTTGGTATATTGAAGCCAAAAATTTATCATAAAGAATTTTGTAATCGACAAAAACAGAATTGTATAATAGCAATAATAATAATGCTATTAAAATACCAAGGTGTGTACTGTTTTGTTTAACTTATACTATTTAATTCGCTCTGACAATTTTTTATGTACAAGTTAATTTAAATACGTGTAAGAGAATGCGCACAAAGCAAGTAGATATTCATATTATTTATATTATTAGGTAATTAAAATAATAAAAATATGTAAAAACCAGTATTTGTAGTAAGAGACAAAGCACCTGAAGAAGGTGGATACTTGAAAGAATTTGAAATGTAATATTGTTTTGACTTGCAGGCATATCTTTGAAATCCTATTTAGATTAAATAATATTTTGGGAAAGCGGAATTACTAATATGTTAGAGATACTACTTATGTAGTTCTTCCTAAATTTTGCTAACGATTTTACTGATTATTTTTCTGGCATTCTAAAGACATTATTTGTATATTGAAAGCGAGATTTTGTTGAGGAACAGCAAAGGTTAGTTTAATTTATTTAGTTCTTTTCTTTGCTTTCACTTCTAGTTCACTGGCTTATACAGGGTGATCCAAACATGGGCGAAAAACTTGAATTGTGTATAGCTGAGTTATTTAACCCCTAAATCGCATAGAATTTTTTTTATTTCAGTACCGTTAGGGATATATGACGCTTCAAAGTTTTTTTTTTACATCAAATCACTGAAATGCAATCCGATTGTGATAAACATCATTGTTTTGGAAAGCTAATAGTCCAAGTTTAATATCCATTTAAGAAAAATGTACAATTGCATGCGAAAAGTTGATGATATATGACCCAGAAGTAACAAATTTCGTGTAGTTTTTACAGTCAACTGTACATTTTTCTGGAAATTAAGCTTGAACTGTTAACTTTCCAAAACAACAAAGTTTATCGAAATCGAACAAGTAACAAAAAAGTTATTTATATTTTAATGAATTGATGTAGCTCCATACCCCCGTAATGGTGACAAAAAAAAATACTAGGTGTTTTGGGTGTTAAATAAACGCAGCTATACGTGGTTAAAGTTTTTGCATATGTTTAGCATCAAGTTTGGAAGGGAACATCCAGCGATGTTACTCCATATATGCCACGATATACGTACTTGACACTTTCATTATATTTAGGTACTTATTACTCTGTGTGAAGTAGATTGTAAATTTTCAAACAGTTACAAAAAAATGTTTAGAATCACCCTGTATAAAATATGCAAGTACAGGATTAGCAACTTACCTCGAAAATAAAACGCCCTTCTAGATATTTTGTTATTCACTGTAATTGCTGCATTACATTCAATTCTTATGCTGAAAGTACACGTAATTATTCGGTCTTTAATAAAAACCGAACATTTAAAACTTATAAACAACAATTTTTAACATGTGCATACATACAAAATCCCTTCAACATTATGTTTATTAAACGCGAATTTTCCCGGTAGTATATAACCTATGATCAATATAATATTGAAGCGAAACTTATAATGTTTTAATGTGTATATGTATAGATAAACTTGTTTTATCGACGTGTTAAATATTGCATTTTCATTATAATCCACAAAATTACTACATTGCAGTTGACAAATGTTTTTAGGAAGGTTCTTTTAATATTCTAGGTAAGCTGTGTCCTACACCCGTCGGGTTCACATGAATAGACAGTTTTTTAAACCGAATATTAGAAGAAACTCGGCTCGTTCTAGGCAACTCAGAGTTTGAAATAAAGGATGATAAAGGAATGTTTTAATATTGTCTTTTTAAGGACCCCGTTGGGGCAGTGCGAATACGCGCTGCCACTCGAGATCACAGTGAAATGCGGCCGATCGGCTGCGTGTTCGAACCCCTGCTGATGTGACCGTATTTCACTTAGTGGGTGCATGTTGCATGAATGGTTAGTGTGTAAGGGACGCCCGCACTCCCCTCAAGTAATGCGAAAGCGGTTCGGGGGGTGGGGACGGTCATATAAATGAAAAAATATTGTCGTTTTGCAAGTCTTTTCTACGGTTTCTACTTTTTTTTTTGAATATATATAGTTTCCAATATATGCGAAATGTTTGGTACAGTAATATTCTTTTTCATTTGTAATATTGGTTTTAAACTTTTAAATTTGTTGAAAATTGTCCAGCTCTGTTTGAATGTAACAATGAGAACTCTCGTATGGTGTTTTTATGTATTGACATATACAGCTTATTACAAATACCCCAGGGGTGAAATTATATATATTTGGTCCACATCTGTACAAAAATTAAACAAAATGTAAATTCCAGTTGTAAAATTTTATTTAAAGGAATTAAAATTTCCATGTAAAGATTTTGTGCGTAAATGCGAATGTTGTTTGAGCTGCTTCCGAAGTAGTAAATGTAACAAATACTGAATTCCCATAGAAAGGTGTTTCCTATTTCATATAATGGAAAGGACATGAAATTTTATTTTTTGTTTCGGCGGAAGAGTGCCATGTTTTAGCCAAACTTTACAGCTTCGCTAATCCGGACAGATTAAATTTTTCACCCTTCTGGATTTGCGAATTTTACAGACATTTGAAATAGAATTTCACAAATAAAGCAAGAAGCGTATTGTAAATAATTAATTCTTGTTATTTTTATAAACAAATAATCAGACTATATTCATACAGAATGATTTTGTATAACATAATAACTAATTTTTTGCTGTTTTGTATTTTCGAAAAAAATTAATTCGTTTTTTATTTCAATCTTTATAATAAAACAACATCTTGCATTAGAATACTTTTCACTTCTGTCCATTGAAAGCATTGAGACAATTACCGAACAGCATGTATTTGCACATGATTCTGTTACAAGAATCTTCTAAAAACTCACATTCCGAATTGGTACTATTCGACCCTTTACCGTTTTTGCAATGTAATCTTGATCTGTGTCCTCACTGTCTAATTGTCCAATTCAAAACTTCATCAGAATTAACTTTTGGATCAATATAATTCAACATTTGCGTAATGGGATTTAAATTTTTATTTACGGATTCAGATTCCAAACGAATTTCATATTCTTCATGCCAATATCCTTTAATAGCGATCAATTTTCTTTGATGTTTTTGTCAGTTATGCAAGTGCATGTTCTGCAAGTTCTTGACAGCACCCTTGAAATTGTAGCTCTTTAAAGTCTTCGTAAAATCATTGCTCTGAGATATCAAATTGGTCAACATTTTTTCTCTAATAATAAGTCATTTTAATATTTGGTTTCACATTTTGAACTATTGCCTGTATTGTTCCTGTACATTTTGGTGGTGAAACCGTATCTCTGAAGTTTGAATTAAAATTAATCTATCCTCGGATGGATGACAGGGAGGGAGCATTATCTACTAGAAGAACCCCATATTTTTGATGATTTTTTCCGAACTAAAATTTTTTACTTGCTTTATAAAATATTTTTTAAAACATTTTCGAATGTGTCCGGATTATAGAGTTGAGTGGTACAAATCTGTCCGACTTTTTGCAGTGTCCGAATTACTGGAGTGTCCGAGTTAGAGCATGCCCCAATTAGCGAAGCTGTACTGTACCTATGTGAATAAGTCCTTTCCAAAAGGTATGAATATTGGTTTATAGAAACATAATTTTATTGTATTAGCGCATATTTTCTATTTTATCACTGTTTTAAGAGTTGCCAAAGTCCTACACCATTGAATTATAAAAAAACATTTCATTCAAAAACAGTAATCTCTGTTGATATTGAATTAAAGCTTGCAGCTTTTGGAACTTCCCTAACAATCGGTTTTATCTTTTAAAATATCCGTTGATTTTTATCTACTTGAAACAATTCGCGTTACATATTTTTGATTTGAGTATTTGAGTTTAACCGACTAGGGTTGAGTGCTATTTGAGAGTATTTTAAGATATTCAGTGTAACTAATGTAATATATTTATATGTGGTATAATTTCACCCTATATCCGGTCACATTTTTTTAGCGTTAATATTTTGAGGAGATCCATGTACGGCAAATTTTCGATTATCCGTGTGCGGGTTATCCGGTTTGCGGAACTTCCGTGCCAGGCTTTTTTTTTGTGCTGCAATTTTTACCGGATTGCGTCTAGTAAACCTACTATAGGCTTATCGCATTTTACTTTCGTCACCAGAAATTGTAAGTACAGCACCAATATTACATAATTGTATATACAATACTCTATTGTTAACAGTTCAATGTGTCAAATATATTTTTATATACTGTATAGTACATACGAAGGTAATTTTTTCAGTAAAAAGCAAAAATCGTATTATCTGTGTTTTTCAGTTATCCATGCACATTGATCCATTGATTAGCATGTATAATCGAGAAGTTGCTGTATATCGATTTAAGTTGATAAACCTTTGATTGCTTGTAATTTTAGTAGGATTTGATTATTAAAGCAGCGGTACTCAAACTCTTTAAGCCGAAAGTAATCAAACTCAAACGCAAAACAAATCTCCATTACAATTAATTAATTAATTGGAATTATACATAATTACTAGTTTTTATATTGTGGATCATTGTCTATTTTACTAGTACACAAAAAGATTATAAAGCCAATTTAATCATATACTTAGTATTCTGACCATTTGATTAGAAAACGATAATCTTCTTGTTCTAAGTTTTTTATGTATTTTACTTAATGATACAAAGTGACAACATTTTTTATTTACTTAATCAGTTCTAGCATTAAAAATTTTTATTTTATATACCTATTAAGCTTTCTTTTAGTTGATAGTACTGTTTGCAAATTTCATGGCGCATAGAAAAGTTGCGGTACGTTTGACAACCACTGTTGTGGAACGCCGTGTATTATACGGAGCTTTGATAATGGCTAACATTTAATTAAAATAAAAGTAGACTGCAGTTTATTAAAAATACACAGTTTTTCTTCGACATGCAGCCGCGATATTAAGGTTTATTTTAAATAAAATACATATACAGGTTATTTTTAAATTCAGTGCTAGTTGATTTGCTCACTTACTTGCTGTAGAACAAAATATGTTTGAGTTCCAAGCAACAATAATTTTGGTCAGACAAAACAAGATGTCTGTCTTCCGGTCTAAGCGGAAGAAACATTTCTACCGAAAACCCTATATTTTTTAATTATTTTCTCTTAAAAAACAAATTAAAATTAATAATAGGCGAGATGTTTGTATTTTAAATTTCATTGAAAGATGTTAAGAGCGGAACTTGCTTTACATAGGTGTTAGATCCCTGAGATTACCGGAGTCCTTATCAAGCGGCGTAAACGGAAACACAACTAAAATGGTAACAATAAAAATTATGTATGTTTAAGAAAATAAAGAAAAATATAATGCTGTGAAAACGATAGCATAGCTGTCTGTTTAGTTTTTTTTTTCGGTGGCTAATGTAATTTGATTTTCCGCATTTTATATTACATTTATTGTAAACTTATTTTTAATTCTATGATTTAGTTTATGATTTACTTTTATAGTTTTATTTTCTTCAAGTGCAAGTATCTCAATTATTATTAATTTTAGGCCTACATTCGTATAACACTTTTATAAAAAGTAAATATCTTGTGGTTGAATTACCCGGAAAATGCAGAGTGGTAGGGGTTAATAAAGGTACAATTTAAAAGTCGGTTGCGCTTAAACCGGAAGCAAGCATCATATTTTTTATATCGAAATTTTAAATAACTCACCGTCTGAAACTGTATCACTTCTACTTAAATGTATTGTTTTTGTCTGACTTAAAGTTAATAATAAGAGCGTTCATCATCAACAGCCTTTCTGTCCCACTGCTGGGCATCGGCCTCTTCTCTGCCACGTGTTTCTCCTCAGCGCTAAGGAAGCGTTATTTGCATTTATATATTGCCAACAGTTATATATCACTTCAAATGCAGATATTTCGCTTATTATTAACTTTAAGGTGATATTCGCATAACAAACTTTTTAAAAAGAAGTCGTACAATTGAATTTGTCTCAAACTACAGGGGGCTCCGTTAAGGAAAATCAAGGAAATTCTTGCCGTTTAAATCTGAAGTGAGCAGTCTTGTCTTGCTTTCTCAAAATACTCGTCTGAAACTGAATAACTTAGCTTTTGTACAGCTAAGAATAACTACTAGCCCTGAACTTGTAAATAAACTGTATAACACTTTAGTTGGAGTAATATTTTAGTATTTAAAACATTTTCGGTGTTTAGAATGACTGAACGTGGGCCATTTTCCTGATTAGTACGGAAGTATTTCTTTAATTTAAACAAAATAAGTAACACAATACTTACTACACTGAAGCTGCTGTACATATTTTAAATCTATATTGAATTGCAATATTTGATGATTGGTTTGATTGTATTGTGTAAAACTAGATATTTTTTCTGAAACCAGTTATGTCACATTTTTTACAATTTTGCAAAAATAAAAACACATTTACAAATACAATTTTCGTAAATGTCTCCAATCTTTGAGCTCCGTTTTTTTACCTGTGCATTGTGGTTTTGAACAATGGCGGAACTAGGAGTAGTAAAAGATGGGACCAACCCTATAATGGCTGATCATTGAAACGGTAGAAAGCCGGTTTAAATTACAATGCATTATGGAAAAAAAACCTTAAACTCGTTACTATTTATGGTGATGCGAAGGAATTTGTATGCTTTTTTAAATATAATATTCCTAGAAGGGATTCTGTCCTTTGGTTCTGCCAATGGTTTTGAAATCCAGTTTATCCGTTATGTATCGATTTCCGTTTGCTTTAGTTGTTTTGTAATCCTTTTCAAAAATTTGAATATACGCCGTCGGAAATAATTTTAGAAACATTGCAATAGATACAGCATTTCATGGTGACTTAACTTTAGTAAATAAAATACATAGTAATAACTGAGCAATCGTCTTACAAACCAGGATACACAATTTTGATACGGGAATTTCTCACTAATTTTTATTTATATAACGAGGAGAGATTCACCAGCGGCGCTTCTCAAAAAAGAATGGAAGAGTTGAACAATTACATCTAACACTATGGAACGGATTTCCTCCAAAAGCTCAACAATAACCGTGTTACGCGAAGGTTGTTGCAAATATCTAACCGTGTTGTAGAAGTACCGTGTTATATGGGATTTACTGAAAAAAATAGTTCAATATCGGCTTAAATCCAGCTTCCTAATAGATCAATTATACCTTTATGATCAGAAAAACATATTTAGTAAATCTGGCGTCGTTAGATGTGTGGAATACAAACTTCCATTATCAGAACATGTTAATCGTACAGATCTTTTATACGAAAAGAAACTTGCAGCGATAGTAAAATATAAAAAGAACTTGTAACGGAATAAAATTTCCAATAATGATTCGATACACCCATGGACATTAACAAACTTGATCTTCATGGAGCTTCGTGATAGAAGGTGTGGGTTGTACTTTCTAGGCCTTTTTATAACGCGATTGAAACACATTTATATTATTAATTAGAAATTTTAGCGTGCCTTTTTAATTAAATTTTAAGTCCAAGTATAACTGTGAATGTTTTTTTAAATTATTTCAGATAATATATCAGTTTGATATGCGAAGGAATTAAAACTCAAGCCGTTGGGATGGTTCAGAAAAACCCGTTGAAGCAGGATTTCGGTAGAGCAACGCCAAGAAATCAGGCTTTAATCGGCCAGTGGGAAGTGGCTATGAATGTTGTTATCTTTGATGCATGTCTTTTATGTTAGGACCGAATAGATGTAGGTTTGTTCGGGCGGATAACGTTACACCAATCGACCAATGGCGAAGCGCCATACGAAAAATTAAAACTTGCATCCGTTAACGCGCTGCAGCCGAAGCGATGACGCAAACGGGCGACTAGAGCTCACCATTAGCCGTTTAGTTCGGATTTCCAGTGATATAAAATTTAGGAGGGAAAGCTAGCATAATTCAAACCGTGAGTAATCTGCACGGCCATGCTCAACTTGGGCATAGGTCGTTAAATATTTATGCATATTCACGAAACCATAATACTCGATGAATAGATTAACCTCGGGAGTCGGGCCATTTTAGTTATGTACTTTTTTAACCCACTTAATGTCGATAGTGAAAATCCAAAGCAGAAAATGAAGCAGAATTGCAAGATTTGAATGCGTGTACATTTTTCATCTTCTGGTCTCAGAGTCCTTCATTAAAGTCTCGCATTATTAATGGATCGTTTTCATGAAACTTACATTAAGAAATGATTTTACAAAAAAAAACTTGTTTCTATTTATTTAAGGTGTAAATCCACCGTTCTACAGCATGTTTCAAAAGTCCCCCTGTTATTCAAGTCCCCGCGGATTACTTTAACATTTCCGGCTTTATTTTACATTTATAGGAATCCACGGGTGGCAACCAGAATATAAGTTTACATGGTTAAAATTATGCTTGTGTGTTGGCAAAATATAGTGCTTGTCGAATTAATGTATTTTTAGTTTCTTCTTCTGTTGTACCGTCGTTTCGTTACGTTGAAGATTAATTAACTAACATAGTAATGTATGTTTTGTATTATTATATTTTTACAATTAAACTTTTCGATGTGCATCCAGTATTCCCGTTTCACCATAGATGCACTTCAAATTGACGGTTTGGCTAGAAAATGTAAGCTGGAACATTTCCTCTAAACATGCGTAACAATCACGTATCCACCACGACCAGAAATACTTACTATTTGCAATGTTTACTAAAATATTGTAGTATTGTTTCACCATTGATTTAAAGGAAAAATTCGAAATGCCCATGCGCCAATTTAACCTTTTACGTCTTCATAATAAATTACAGCTGGGTGGTAGATGGCTATATCCAAAATTTCCGAAAAATAGATATTCATTTGATATCGAATTGTAGATATTTTTTGTGATAATGAAAAATCGATTTGCACTTGCTGTCGAAGCATCGATATTTTCTTTATATTGACATCCCTGTATACAAAGTTAATGATTCTTTTATTCTACACTATATAATTCCTTTAGAATGCACCCACATAAACATATATTCTTTATCTTAAATATGTTTTTGTGATCTATCCAACCCTTCAATCAAGAAAATTTTGGATAAAAAAGTCTTGTAATGAAAACCAAAAATATTTTTCTAATGGACTACTAAATTCTTTATAAAACTGTTTTTTAATTATGCTTCAAAAATAAAGTCACAGCAACAACAAAAAATTATTTCATTCGATTAGTCGTAAAACTATCCACCAAGATCACCAGATCTTAAATGTTAGATTTTTCTCTATCTATAGTGCAGAAAAGTGAATCTAATACAATGAACGATTAACAAATTAGGATGGAAGTAGAGCAAATAAATGCCTCTACAAATGTGCTTAAAAATAGAGGTGGATATTTCAAATACCTAGTTACAGTAGTTAAAATTGATTTATGATATATTAACGAAGCTTGACAATTCCCGGATTGACGTTGCAGCACTGGGGTCACGTGAAATTAAACCAAACGTATTACGTAAAGCAGCGTATCATCAACAGCCTTTCCGTCCCACTGCTGGGCATCGGCCTCTTCTCTGCCACGTGTTTCTCCTCAGCGCTAAGGTAGAAACACGGGGGACCTACAGTTTAACGTCGAATCCGAACGACAGAAATTCCAGAGAATTCCAGAGAAGCAGCGTATATATAATAATAATTCACAATTTTATCAATAAGGAATTGTCAAGAGAAGTTCGAACAGCAGCTATTAGTTTCTGCGTAGTACACTAGTCCATACATTGTATTTCTGTCAATTGATATGGAGCAACGATTGAATATTAAAATTTACTGTAAATTAGGGAAAACTCCAATAGAACATAACACTTTCAGTCGTCCTAGTGCGTTGGAATTGTTTACACGTTGGGATGCTAGAACCGGGCGTCCGTCGATCTCTCGAAATGCAGATTCGGTCACAAAGAGATCGTTAAATTGTGACAAAAGATCACCAAATGACTCTCCGAATTACAACAGATGAGTCGAACATGGATAAAGAGACGGTTCGTCAAATTTTACATGGAGATTTGGGAAAGAGGGTTCGTAATTGTCACAAGCGATTAAGTATGGGTGTTTCAGTACGATTTTGAGAAAAAACGCCATAGCATGTGGGTTGGGAAATCATCACCATGACCCAAAGAGTTTGTAAAAATTCAAAATTAAAATCATACCGTATACCTTCCGTGATAAACAAATATTAAATAGTGCATTCTACGGTAAAATGGAGAAGAGATTATTGCATCATATTTTTCGAATGGTACTGCAATTTCGAGAAAAGGGTAGTTCCTCCTTGTTGCATGACAATGCAGCTGCCCATTCTGCACTGATTCTGATATGTCTCATGAAACATAGAGATCGTTCACCTGACTTGGTACCCGCAGACTTTCTGATCTTTTCTAAAATGAAAATCATTCTCAATAGAAAGCGATTTTAGGCCGTATAAGATATTAAGAAACATGTCCGCCGAATTGAAACCAATTTTTTCGGACCCCGTTATCTAAATCTTTTAGGGAGTTGATTGATTGATTGGTTATATGGGGAGGGTTGTTACGGCCCTTGACACTGCGGCCTCTTGGGCCTATTGTGCAATCCCTTCTATCGCTAGTCGCTGTCAAGTAGATCCGTCCCCTTTATCAGGTCTAGGAGTTTGTTGATCAGGCTGGCTTGCGGTTGTATCTCGTTGGGATTAGTGCCCTCAAAGACTTGGTATTTTCTACGAGCTTAGGGGGTTACTTGGAATAAATATAAAAAGTGTTTTGTGGTATTTAAATTGTGTTTCTTCTTAGTGTACCAATCTGGGAATTGAATTGCCAAACTTCATATGTATTTCCCAATACTGATTTTGTTTTGTTTGGGGTTTTAGGACTAATTGAATTAAATAATTTTTTTTACTGTGCTCTAAGGGGTTGGAACCTCACAAAAAACCATTTAAGATAACGAAATAATATTTTTCAAAAGCTACAATTTAACGGAAATATTTAATGTAGCATGAGAAATGAACTCTGTGTACATCTGGATATTTCGAGACTTTTAAATGTTTATGTTTCAAAATGTCGGTTTAATTCTGCAGCTATGTTTCAATATGCACTTATTTTTTCTGCGGGTATTAGAATTTATTACGGTAACAGTTGTTCCACATCGATCAGATATTACGAAAAACTACGTTTTAACATTCTCCTTCTTTTTTTAGCGTTCTATTGTCCATTTTTGGACATACGCCACTTCTATGGATTTTCATATTTCTCTGTGTTTGGCACGTTGGGTCTAGTTACATCCTGCTGTTATCTTCAGGTTGTCAACCCACCTCATCGGTGATCTTCCTATATCTATGGCGTTTATACATGTATGGCCTCCAGTGGAGTATACGTTTGTTCCATCGGTCAGATATTTCTCTTGCTGCATGTCCCGCGTATTTCCCTTTCAGGCTTGCAGCTTTTTAAGCAATGTTTACAATTTTAGGTTATTCCCTCTCCCATTCGTTGGTCTTTCGGTCTCTTAACGAAAGTCCCAGCATGGTTCTTTCCATTGCTTGTTATGTTACTTGAAGGTTTTTCGTGTTATTTAGTGTCACCGTCTAGTTTTCGGCGCCATAACTCTTGATCGGAAATATGCAGGTATTGAATACTTTACTTTTTAATCTTAATGATTCTTGTTTTTCAATTTTTTCAATTTTTTATGTCAGCCTTTTAATTTCCTCTGTACAAAAAATTGTTTTAAGTGTGTATATATATATTTGTCTACTTTTTCTATTTCTATGTAATTTATTTTGGTTATCCTATCTTCTGGGTGCAGTACTTTTGTTTTGCTTAGATTCATTTTAAACCTATTTTTTGTCATTCCTTGTTTAGGTCGTTTAGCATTTCCTCCAATTTCTCCTTTTTTTGAGCTATAACCACCATATCGTGAGCATGTCTTAAATTATTAGGATATTTCACATTGATTTTAATGCCTTTATTTCCCCACTTTAAATCTTTAAAAACATCTTCCAGTGAATAGTTTCGGTGACAAACTATCCCCCGTTTGACGTCTCTTTCTAATATTAGTGGTTTTGTTTCTGTATGTAGACTATAGGTTGCTGTTGTCTCGTTTGCTATATTTATTTAGGGTTGAAAAGGTAATTAAAACGAATTTTTTGATTACCCAATACTGTTTTTAGCATACACTGAGAGTAACGATTTTACAATAATTTTTTTATTGAGCATTTATGTTATTAATTTCCACCTACGGTCTTTCCACTTTTGCGAACTATTTATGACCAGATCAAAATTATGACATTGTAAAATTGTATAATTATATTGCGAGTAACAACAGGTACCACAACTTTAAAAGGACAGCCTAAGATTTACCATTAAGTTTATATTTTGTGATTTTCTTTTACATCTCCTCAATATTGATTTTCTTAATTTCGTTTATTTTTTCTTAGAAAAAAGAAATAATAAAGGCAATAAATTGGGTGGAACAGTTAAGCTGAGATTTGAACATATTGACTAACTTTTATTTATCGTAAATCAAAGGTCGGTGGTTTTTAACCCTCCATTTGATTGTGACATTTTAGGATTCCCAAGCGAAAACAATTCAACATTTTTTTCCTTGGCTTTTCCAATCCCCAATTAATGTAAGTGTTTGTAATTTACCAAATGTAAACTTACATAAACAAACACCGTCGCCCGTTAATATATCAATGATTTTTCAAAACAGCCTAATTTGGATTGGTATAAGTTCTTCTTCGGATTTTCTGAGCGGCTAAAGTTACCATACCATGGAAATACCTGTACGTACAAAATTTTAGAGTTTTAGTGTTTGTTTAAAAATACTGTTATTTAATTAAGAAACCGAATCGGATCATTTTTAGATTAATACATAGTTCCTAGGGGCATTCGCTGTGTTGGTTTGAACATATTTGAAAATGCTGTCTGTTTTTTCTAAGATCAGCAAAAATCGCATATTCCCAATACAATCGTAGGTTATATAAATATTTGAAGTAATGTTTTCATATGTAACATTTTACATATTTAGAGAATTTGTTAATTTCCTACAAAATTCTCAAGGATTTTGACAATTGGCAATTAATTAGACACGGTTTATTATTTTTTTTAAGAATTAACCCTAAACTTTGCAAATTGATGATTACATTATTTAGGATTTTCTATTAAAGTGTCTGAAATGTTGGAATTTAAAGGTATTCATTAGTCACAAGTTTTCAAGTCAAAACCACGATAGTGCAGAAACCACAAATACGAGGAAATTAGAAAATTTTTTGTTGCATTGCATTACATTATATTATACAGGGCGATTCGAAACACGTGCGAAAAACTTTAACCACTTATTATTATTATTATTATTATTATGAAGCTTTCACAGGCACGTATAGCTGAAGTTATTTAAACCCTAAATCATGTAGTAATTTTTTTAAATTCGGCAACTTTACGGAGGTATGGCGCTTCATAGTTTTATTACATCAATTCACTAAAATGTAAATAACGCTCTTGTTTCTTGTCCGATTTTGATAAATTTCGTTGTTTGAGAAAGCTAACAGTCCAAGCTTAATTTTAAGTTTTAAGAAAAATTTACAATTGACTGAAAAGTGGATGGAATCTGACCCAGAAGTGAAATATATCATTTACAAATTTGTTAATTTATGTACCTATATCTTAAAAACGAGATATTCTGTTTTCCGTTTAAAAGTCGTACTTTTTTTTCGAAAATTTAATATTTAAAGATTTATTTAACAGAGTTTCTAATATAAATGACAATTTGAACACATGCACATAATTTACAAATTTTTACACTTCTGTTTTTCACATATTTAGAATCGCCCTGTATAAAAGGGATCCGCATACTTTTTTAAAATCAAGTTGCTTTTTGTATTTATGGTATAGCTATTGTTCAGTTAGTATTAGGATAATGTTTTAGAAAAACCCACATTATCATTTTAGATAGTACAAATATTTTAATATATTATTACTTCTGCGTTATTGCAATCGGCTGACGAGATGGCATGAGATATTAATGCGGCCTAATGCGTGCTTTTGGGAGAATTTGACGACTTGACACCGGAATCCCTGCACTACTATTCTACATAAAAACATTGTTTCCGCATTGAAAATATGCTGTACTAAATTATAGAACGAAATAGCAGAAAAGTGATAACAACAGCACGATTGAATTTGACTGGCTGAACGATGTCAAAATAAAACCAAAATTGTAATGGTTATATTTAGTCACCCCGGTTATATCAGTAAATGCTTTCAAAGTTGGTAGTAAACGTTGCAAGTTTGTTGACTGTTTACGTTTCCTTCTAAGAAGGAAATCCCCTTACTTCCCCCAAGTCTCACCTAATCAGCCGCTTGTATTTTTTGCAATAATGGAAAATTCAGATTTAAAACTTAAATTATTAGTAAGATTTACAATAAGTTTGTTAGACCAAGGTTTCTCAAAGTAGGGGTCCCGCCCCTCGGAGGTTCGCGTAAATATTAATGGGGGTAGCAGAAACAATTGAAAATATATTTTAAAAGAAGTGGGGGTAGAATGGAATAACGCGTTGGAGTATGTACGGACGGTGCAGGGACAAAGACAGAACACATAGTTGGTTTTCAAATTAAAACTAAATCTGCAAGCAATATTTTATTACTTTCACCCACTGTATGATTCATCGAGAGGAATTAGTGGCTAAGAAAATTTTGGATTTTATTGCTGATTTGATTTGACTAAGCAGATCATTTGGTATGCCTGGAACATAATTTTAATAATCAAGTAGATTGGACCTAAAACCCATATAGGTATTGTGGAAATGAAGAAGGTAAAACATGTCTCGTTGAAAGCTCTGGAAGAATTTGTAGAACTTTCCTGTCATTCAAATTTCTCACTTGAATTTTCAAGAAGAAACATGAATACTTTTCGGCTGATATTTAAAAAAAAAAGATCAATCGGTATACCTGGAACATAATTTTGGGACATATTTTCCACTGGAATTGGACAACAACCCAATACATGGGATCCAAAAACCATATGGGTATTGTAGAAATTGAAAAGATAAAACATGTCTCTTTGAAAGTTCTGGAAAAACTTGTAGAACTTTCGTGTCACTCAAATTTCTCACTTGCATTTTCAAGAAGAAACATGAATACTTTTCGACTGGTAGTTAAAAAAAATATCATTCGGTATACCTGGAATATACTTTTCGGGCATACATATTTTCCACTGGAATTAGAAAACAACCAAATAAAATGGATTCAGAAACTATATAGGTATTGTGGAAATGGAGAAGATAAAACATGTCGTGTTGAAAGATCTAGAAGAATTTGAAGAACTTTCGTGACATTTATATTTCTCGCTTGAATTTTCAAGAAGAAACATGAGTGCTTTTCGGCTGGTAGTTAAACAAAATATCATTCTGTATACCTGGAACATAATTATCGGACATATTTTCCGCTGGAATTGGACAACAACCAAATAAATTGGATCCAAAAATCATATAGGTATTCCAGAAATGGAGAAGATAAAACATGTCCTGGAAGAATTTGTAGAACTTTCGTGTCATTCAAATTTCTCACCTGAATTTTCAAGAAGAAACATGAATACTTTTCGGCTGGTAGTTAAAAAAAGATCATTCTGTATACCTGGAACATAATTTTCGGACATATTTTCTACTGGAATTGGACAACAACCAAATAAATTGGATCCAAAAATCATATAGGTATTCCAGAAATGGAGAAGATAAAACATGTCCTGGAAGAATTTGTAGAACTTTCGTGTCATTCAAATTTCTCACTTGAATTTTCAAGAAGAACCATGAATACTTTTCGGCTGGTAGTTAAAAAAAGATCATTCGGTGTACCTGGAACATAATTTTCGATCATATTTTCCACTGGAATTGGACAACAACCAAATAAATTGGATCCAAAAATCATATAGATATTGTGGAAATGGAGAAGTTAAAACATGTCGCTTTGAAAGCTCTGGAAGAATTTGTAGAACTTTCTTGTCATTCAAACTTCTCACTTTCATTTTCAAGAAGAAACATGAATACTTTTCGGCTGGTAGTTAAAAAACTAGATCATTTGGTATACCTGGAACATAATTTTCGGACATATTTTCCACTGAAATTGGACAACAATCCAATAGATTGGATCCAAAAACCATATACGTATTGTGGAAATGGAGAAGGTAAAACATGTCTCGTTGAAAGCTCTGGAAGAATTTGCAGAACTTTCGTGTCAATCAAATATCTCACTTGAATTTTCAAGAAGAAACATGAATGCTTTTGGGTAGGGTGTTAAAGCAGAATTTCCAATACGACTAAAGTTAGCAATCGCAGCTCTTCTGGCGTTTGTACCGCCTATGTGTGGAAATCAACATTAAGGGCAATTAAAACGCCTATAATGACTAAAGACTTTTTATATGCAGCGTTAACATCTATTACTTTTATAACATTAAGGGAAAGGTCGCGGAAAAGTTTGCCTGATCTGAAAGGGTCGCAAGTGAAAAAACTTTGAGAAGCCCTGTATTAGACTATCACCTTAGTTTAAAGAAAAACTTGCTAAAAATGCTTTCAAAAGTGAAGTTACAGCTTTAAGCCAGTTGCCGCTAATCCATTTTTGCGCGGGCTTTCATATTTGCAGTTCATGGGGCATGAAAGACCAATCACATGTCGAGTTTTATAAATATTTTAGAAACGGTTCTATTTTATAAAACTGTTTCACGTGACGGCAACATAATACAGATACCATAAACATATTTTGACGTGACTTTAAAAACCCCTTTTACAAAATTTTTTTTTAATATTTACAGCGTTAATTTCAACCTACTATTAATCGTATATTACCAAAAATGACTAATATCTTATCAATAGCGCGAAATATATTTTAAGTAACAGTTTCAACGTTAGTTGCGAACATTTCAGGAAGATTTATTACTAACATGTTCACGACCTCCATTGCAAAATGCACGATAAACATTAAGTAAAGGAGTTGATTTAAATTGCCTGTTTTTGTAATAAAATTTGGATGTCGAATGAAATGTTCCAAGTGTAGGTAGGGATTTATAATATGATAAAGAGGTACACCTACTGTTAAGTTATAAAATATCCTGGCATTATCGAAATACAATTTCACGTGGTTAATGGCGTTATTTAATTATATTTGTAACTTATGGCGGTATACAAAAACGAATTGTTATTTATTTTCGTTTACATCTACGACTGGTTTCAAGTTTGGTTTCGTGTCTTTCTTGTATATTTATCTAGAAGTGTTTTTGTTAATGGCCATCTATGAATCATTCGAGTATGTGTGACCTTACGAACCTGTAAAGCAATAATATAAATTCGAAACTAACGCGATAATAGCGAGAAAATTAAAAATAAAAGACCACCCCATGCAGTCGCAGCTTACCGACTATTTCTTTTGTGGGCATACGTTCTTCAGAACTATTTAGTTTTTCTAGAACATAACGAATCAAAAGCCAACGAAACGAAAATCTATAAAGATTAGAGTCTTATTGTTACATTCATCATTTTAATTTCATACGTAATTAAAAACTATAGGTTATTAGGATTTTAATTTTTTACTGCATTCTATAGCTGCATGAGTTATTTTAAATAGGTTTTGCTCTGCACATAATATAACTTTGTGTTTGTTAATTGGAAACGACAATCTCGAAAAAATGTGCAGAAAATATTCAAACACGCAAGGAAATAATAAGAGCGAAATCGAAGCGAAACATAGATTGCGATCCATTATCGGGGTTAATTTCAAACAACATTCCAGGAATTCTTCTAAGTTATTTTTCTGCATGTTACAAATTGAAATTTGTCTTAAATTATGATTAAATTTAACCAGAAACAGATCAAAAGGTGTATATTATGGTTATTAGCAACAGCAATATAGGTAGCAACTATTTCCAACGTTTCGGTCCCGGTTATGCGGAACGGCTTTAGGGTATAAGTAACACGCTGTATTGACATTCCTACAGAACAATCGTACGAATGTATAGATAAAATGTCAGGAGTGTATTTATCTACAATGAAAATGGAATGTTAACCTGGAAGTGAAATGTCAAAATATAGAATAATTGGAATGGTGTTTTGTGTTTATTGAAATCAACTTGTTTGGGAAAATATTAATAGCGGGATATATTTGAGTTTTCATTAAATCCAGTGTGCCTAGAATGTTTGTTTAATGATGTTACCGCAGTAAATTGTAACTCAAGTAAACAAAGAACCTTTAAATAAAACGAGATGCTAGAGTTAAGCTTTAAATAGACGTGCGTGCTTTTGAGAACGCTTATTTAACCACTTTTTGTATTTGTTAATAAGATAGCGTGGAGATGATATCGTGTTACTAAGTAGAATAAAAAAATTGTCTAAATTTGCTGTGTGAATTTTCAAGCTAAATCTAAACCAACCAGTAAAGAAATGATAACGAGAAGATTAGACCTGCGTATTTTCCATCCTGTATAATGCTGCTAATTATCCACAAGTGCTTGTAGCTAATTAACTTCTCCACTATCATTAGGAGTAATTTTATGGGATATTAATACGGTCTTTTATTTTTATAATTTATTCGGTGTATGCCAGTATTATTTATGTTGTAACATAATTTATATATTGATAAAATAAATCTGCAATGTAGCAAGTTTGTCTATGGAAGTGGTGCGATTTGTCACTTACTTAACTTTTTATTTTAATCCAAACTGCAAAATAATTAAACTTTATACTGGAAATTAAATCGTTAAGGAATTAAAGTTTATAACAAAATTATAAATTGTTTAATAGTAACATAGCAGCCTCGATAACCTACAAAATAGCACATGAACTAGCCTGATGATGAACCATTGATCAAAACCCGCTATCACTCTACGATGCAACAAAAAAAGCGTTAATCGCCGTTGCCTAAGGTACAAGTGCAGTTCTTTGATTACTGGGTGATTTGCGCAGCCACCATTACTAACACGCGGTTTCTATGGCGTTGTAATTGTTAATTGTCTAATCAAAGGCATGCGAGTTTTTTTTCTAAAGGCTACAGTAATTAAGTTTTTTGATCGCATCATATGTTAATTAAAAACAGTATGTTTCGGTTGTCAAAAGTACATCAGCAAGTTTCTATTATGTTTTGTCTTCTAATATTGGCCAAAACCGAATATTTTCGATCAATTGGTTATTTCGTTGGAAATGTAATTTGGTGGGCAGTCCGTACCAGTATCTTATAATTAGGTTATATTATAGTGTAAGCTTTTCCTTATCGAAGAAATTTGAATTCCAGATAATTTTAATATTTCAGGTGGAATTTTTTTAATCGTATAAACAAAACGTTAATTTCTAATTAGACAATAACAAGACTAAATGTTCGCGTGTATAAGTAACTTATGCAAATCGTATGCAACAATAAAAAAGAATTTCAACGGTAAAGTTAGTCTTGAATTTAAAAAGCAGTTTTCAACCATAAGTTGATTGTGGTCTGAGCAAGTTTTATTAAGTCCTCCTCTTTCTAGTTTTAATGGAGAAAATTTGAATTTCTTATTTTTAAACTTTTATGTCACTTTTTGCTGTTGAAGTATTTTATAAAATCTGTCTGTGCTATTCTTAATAGAAGACGACCGTGGGCTAGAAGTCGGCGCCTTAGACTTCTATGCCGAAGGTCTGAGGTTCAACTCCAAGTAGTAGGACAGTGGCAAACCAGCAAGCTATCCTGCCTGGTAAATCTCGTCTGGAGTAGAAATCTTTACACTTTTCGTGGTTCGTAGGCCACGTTAAGCTGTAGGTCCTCTCTGTCTATGGTACTTTAAGATACGAAATACTGGCATAGGAGAGAAGATCACTACGTCTCGTAAGAGAGAAAGTACTCTACAAATGAATAGATCTTTAGCTTTAATTGTATGTTACAAATACCTGTTGCATACCATTGGTATATTGAAAACCATAGAAGCTACAAGCCTGTTAAAGAAGGATGTAGATATTTTTTTAAATGTAGCACGTGTTAACAGTTATTTCTGAAATATTCAAAATGCTGAATTGTTTCTTCAAATCAAAATATTTTCCATAACAGTGAAGTTAAAAAAATAATGAAATAAGAACGTTTACAACGTTTTATGTATAGAGTGGTGTTTAGTTTACGCGTTATTATATAAATTTGATATTTTTCAAATGACAACCCCATTAAAATTTATCTTATATTTTTTATACATTTGATGTTATTAATCAAGATACTTAAATATGCAAGAAATATAAATTTTAAAATACAATACAACATATTAAAAATAAAATTGTTATGTATGGTTAGGAATTGATGTCTATAGTGTACGTATTAAATTAAATTATTATTTGCACAATCAAATCATAGTATCGTATGAAATTATTAAATAAACAAGAATGTAACTACATGTAAATACCAAAATAGAACTTCAAGTACCCATTTTAAGTAAATTTTGCAAAAGAGTGCTTACGAAACATATTCTATTTCCGTCATCTAGAGCTGACATCTGTATTCTTCTTACAATGTTATTCATATGCAACCAGTCGTGCTTCGGAGGGTACGTAAAACAGTCTGTTTCAGTTGTCATACAAACATCGTTGACAATCGTAAACCTTGTAGTGGAACTTCTCTTCTCTGTTGGACGGGTTAGGTTAGCCTCCTGCCCGGCATACGTGCAAAAGAGGGCTCACAGAACCCTATTGTAGGTAATTAAGAGGTCATTGACCTATACACAGACGAAGAAGAAATAACCCTGTATATATAAAAATCAGCTGGGTTAAGTCAGGGTATCGGACTGGTCAAGCCAATGCACCGTAGGTGATTATTGAATGTTTTCATTACTCCAGATGTAACATGCTACCACATACTTCAACAAATCTGAATAATCCATATTGAACTCTTCATGGAGATTCAAGAAAATATTATCCTCACTTTTTAATTTAAGAAAATTACTATAACTTATAGTTGTGACAAACAGATGAATTGTCGGTTATGTAATTATTTACGATTACTGATGGCAATCGTTAATTAAATTGCAAGGGTAATCAAATATATGCAGTTTTATAAATTAATGGGAATCGATGTTTAACAAAAAAAAATAACTTTATTTAATTATTAATCGTTTGCTGCATGACATTTACAATAATGAATACGTGTAAAAGCTGTCTTCTTCAACGGCTTTATAATATTTAAAACTAAGTATGGTAAACATAAAAAATTAAATTATTTTATATAATTAATTATTAAAAAATTAAAAATTACAAACCTTCTACAAATTATTATCTTGTACAGAATAAAATTTTTTGAAAATAATTTTAATTTCTACTAGTAACAATAATATTCTGATGTCAAAAAACTGGACTATTTTAGTTTTTCACAAATGTATAGCAAACCGTTTACTAGCAAAATTGAGGCATCTCCAAACGTATCTTCATATTTCTACATCAAACCGGATTTGTAACTTTAACAATTTCCAAGATACCTATGATACGCATCTCCCATTGAATACCTTGTATAAGGCGAACTGTTTAACAGACCCACTCAAAATATCTTCTTTATTTAAAATCTTACCGAAACCGTTCTACCATTGAAAAACTCTCCGATTATACAGCTGAGTTGACTTAAAATCATTTTTAAATATTATTTTTATTATTTCATTGCGAAATTTTATTCCTTGCGATGGCAACTTTCGATGGTTTTTCGTAAAAATTTCTGTATGGAGAAGAATATTCTTAAGACAAAAATCAAGAACAAGTAAGGATGTAAAAAATCTAATCAAATATTATGCTACTCCCAAATTGATACGTCTCTAGTACATGTACGGAAGCTAAATTAAACATATAAGGCATTCAATATATCAAAATTTTAATGCAATTATTGTAGAAGTTATTTCCATAATATAAAATTGATAGGTACCGCTTAAGAAGACTGTAACTCTGTAACGCAGCGTTTTCTGTACAAATCTCGGTGGCTATGATTGGTTTAACGAGTAAACGCCTTGTAAATAAGGGCCATCTTTTTTGTTACACCTTAATAGCTAACAAAATGGTGCTAGTCGTAAGGGGTAATATACAGGGTGGTTCTGCTTTCATTACACACTCTTTAATTTCATCAGATTCCAACTAATTAAAAGACTCAAAAATGAATCTCAAATATATTTTATATGCCCTTTTCAACGGTCCGTGGCACAACCTTGCAAATCAAAAAAGCAGCGATTTGCAGATTAATGTTTTGAAATGGAACACCCTGTATTTTGTTAGATATTTGGAAAGCTTATTAAATTTTAATATGATATCGGTTTTATTTATTTTTTTATTTAGATAATGGATATATAACAAAGTACAGGGTGTTTCATTTACAAAAAAGGAATTTTCAAATCACTGTTTTTTTGATTTTCAAGTGACAAGTAGACGGTTGGAAAGAGCATATAAAGTTATTTAAGATTGGCTGTTGAAATGTGTAATTAGTTATATTCTGAACCACCCTGTATACTTCATTTATCGAGTCCAAATCTCGAGGTACTAAAGAATAAAGTACGTGATTTCTCTGAGTAACCACAGTTTTTCCTTAACCGTTTGCATTTCTGGAGAACCACCCCGTCGTAATAATTTTCCTCGTGGCAGACCCAATAATTGTTTTGTATTATAATACACAATAGTTACATTGATTGCTCTAGAATTATTTTGTTTAACACACAACAGCATACGAGTATACATAAGGAAACCAATTTAAAGTAATCGAAGCTTAAAAGAAACAATTATAATTCTTTAATCACATGTATGAATGTGCTTTGTTAATTAATACATACATAGTTCTCCAACAAGTTTCTCGTTTAAAGGCGTAACACCAACTCGGTCGGACAAATTGCTAGTGGTAAGATGTTGAAGAAACACGATTTGTGCGAAGTTAATTTGTATTATTTCTTTTTGAATTTGTATTCCTTAGTGTTTACTGCAAAGAGCTTTTCGTATTTAAACTTCGGAGTGCGTATTTAAGGATTTTTGTTTATGCTGCGTATGATCTCGTTAAGTAGCAACGTTTTGGTATAAAAATATCTTGTTTTTGTGGTCGGATTGTAAAAATTGCGAAGACTTTGCTGTAACATTGTATAAAAATTGCTATTATTTGGTCATTGATAAGGTTTATCATTTCAGTTTCCTTTTGCAACCGACGCATAGTATTTAAAATAATACACGAACTCAATCTTAGAAGTTTATACTTCATACTCGGCTAGAAATGTTTACGAGTACACTTCGGAAACAGAAATTGGAACCTCCTTTTTAAATATTTATATCAATTTAATCAACTATAACACACTAAACTAGTTTTCCTGGAGGCCAGATACAAGTATTACTTAATATCAAATAAAAAATGACGTGTACGAATAATAATTTCACCGCGATAATAAATGTATTTTGAACATAAGTAATGATTGGATCTTCCTCTAACAAATGAAATATTTTATTGTAATGCAATTGACGTGAATCACATAAAAGCTGAGAAGGGAGGTTCTAATTACTGTTTTTTAGATAACTTGTTCGATTCACATGAGTATTTTTAAGAATCTAGTAATATATGAATGAACTCTCAGAATTAATTTATTATATCCCACAAAGCAATAATTTCTATATACGTAATAGTAAAAAATCGAAAATCAGTCCATTTAGTTTTAATAATTACAAAAAATACAGTACAAAGGTCGTATTATAACCAAATCCGGTGATTTACAATAATTTACAACGAGCTACATGACTAGTAAAATCGATAGCGCACATACGGTTGTTGTTATTCCATGTAACATTTATTTACACATGGATGGAGCTTTACACCAACTATAACTAAATTGCTTCAGTAAATTTGCGAATGGATAGCGGAAGTAATTGTGTTCTTCATTAATCGTTTTGTTCCAATGATTTTCATTTACATAATTTCTAGATGATATTCAAAAAATAAAGCCCGAATGCTATTTATTTTTTTTATCTACACTTGAGGACGTTGGGATCTTTATTTTTAGTTTATATATTATATTAACATTGCGGATTATTTAATATAAATATGTTTTATTTACTTTCTTATATTGTGAAAAATTTGACATTGATATTAACGGAAATATCGATTTTGGGCCTTTTAAGAACTCAAAACCTGAAGTTATGACGTACGGTATTGGTATTGCTGGTTTCATAATTTTGAAAAATATAAAGGGCCTTTATAGAAATAGAATCCCATTTAGTTAAACTTTTAAAAACGTTTTTGAAAATATACCAATTATAAAAATTCTATACCTGGACAATTTTTGAAATTTTCGTAGAGATATTTTTTAAAAAGCTATACTTATCGATGTTGAATAAATTTTCTTGCTTGTTTTTGGAGTCTTCAGGGAATCTTTGAATATTTCTATATATATGGACTGAAACATTAACATGAACGATAATATTGTAAAAACAAAAATTATCAAAGCAGTCGATAAATCAAAATTTTTTGAATTTTTAAATAAAAATTTTTATAACAGTATTTTAATATAATTTTTTGACTTGATAAAGGGTTCGCAAATCTACAAAACTGTTTGTTATTTATTGGAGAACCTCGTCTGTGAGACCCCCTAAGAATTTTCGAAAATTATAGATTTTGTGACCAATAACATGCTTGTGTTTGCAGTAAAAATACGGAAGTTGTCCATCATTGTAAAAATATTTTTACATGCACTAGAATATAAACAAATATATATCTATCCATTTAGAAGTCAGGTTGATATCACTTCCGGTTATACCAGAAGTCATACGATTTCACTGTAAGTAAAATCACATGTGTCATAATTTTTAAATAAGATAAATTTGCATTTAATTTCGATTAATCGTGTAAACTGTAAATTAGAGAAGTATCTCTTTGTTCCTCTTTTGCCAAGCAACATTTGGAGAGATCAACAGTGAACGTGTGAGTCCATGCAAAGTCTTTTAGTCTTTTTTTAAAAAGAAACTTTGAATTATAATTTTGTGTAATTGTACTTAAAATCGAATTTAAACGAATTTTCAACATTTTAAAATTTGTATGGTTTCTATTCTTGGATAATTTAGTTTAGCTGTGTATAGCATGGTATTGCCGAATCGTCTAATATCTTAATCTAAAAAACAATCAATTGGAAATCTACTATAATCAATTCAGACCGAATCTGATTTCATGATTATAGTTTATTCCGCCATATTGGAACACGGGCATGGAAACTTTCTATTTTTATTATTGCCAGATAAAATCTGAGTAATCATACGGCAGAGTAAAATTAATGACGCTTGTTGTATCATGAAGTTACTCTTCGATTTTCCTCCTTTTGTAATGAAATTTTCAATAACATAACAATTCTAATTCTCAAGAACGCAGGGTTATACACAAAAATATGCGCAGGGCATATTTTTGTGTATAACAGATAAGGCGCCATAATATTATCTTCAAGGTTATGATTTTTCCTACCTCTTGTTCTACCAGCATTTAATTAAGCCGTGGCCTAAATCTATATTTCTATACGGGACTTTATCGCAACTAATTGGCGCTTAATTTCATTCAGTGGATTGCTGATCAATAGGTGTAATGCGCGTTGTTTTTTGCTAGCAACATGCGACTGTACGTAATGAGAATATTGCATAAACGTAGTTCGGAGGCGTGCGGTTGTGTTGTCGTAATATTATTACAGTAGTATTAATGTTTATTTACCATAGTTAGTAGATACACAGATGAGTGCATAAAGATAATTGTTGCAGTGCGGCCTGGCTTAGAGATGGGAAGTGAGCACTATTGCCTAAGGTGGAATAATCATCAGAGCAACCTGCTGGGGGTCTTCAGTCAACTACTGCGAGACGAGAGCCTCGTGGACGTGACGCTGGCTTGTTCGGAAGGGCACTCGATACGTGCCCACAAAGTGGTGCTGTCCGCCTGCTCCTCGTATTTCCAAACCCTCTTCGTGGACCACCCCAGCCGCCATCCGATAGTCATCCTCAAGGACGTGCGCTTCACCGAGCTCCGCACGTTGATCGAGTTCATGTACAAAGGAGAGGTCAACGTGGAGTACTGCCAGCTGTCAGCTCTCCTCAAGACTGCCGAGAGTCTCAAGATCAAAGGCCTCGCCGAAATGACAAACTTGGGCCCGTCTGCCCGCGACTACAAACAGGAAGCCGAATCTGAACAAATCGAACCGACGGAATTGGTCAACAAGAGGCCAGTAGAAGAGCAGGATCACACGCAAACGCCCCCAAGAATATGTAGGAGTCCGGAACGGCCGACTTCCAGGGAGCCCCTGCGATCTGGGACGCCCGCCGAGAACTGCGGCCCCAGCGATATGACGCTCCATAGCAATAGCAACCCTGTCACCTCTTGTTCCGCCCTGCCTGGGTCCTCCATATGCAGCCGTTTACCTTCTCCTCTGAACAGTGAACCACTACCTGGTCCATCAGGATTACCACCTGTTCAACAAGTGCCTCTGGTGAGTTTCGTTTCATTTCCTTCACTTTTATTATGTAGGAATCAGCACCCTTCAGTGTTGAGATGTCTCTTAATTGGTAGAACGCAGAGAGAATGCCCATGTTTAACTTTAGTAGTCGGAAGGATTCCTTTAGATGCTACCGATTTTGTTATGGGTATATTTTACAGGGCCTTTCTACAACCAGATTTTTGATAGGTGTTCAACGTTAAAGTAACAATTTTCAATGGTTTAATTTTGAATGGAACAGTACATATTTTTTTACTGTAATAAATCTGTAAGATGTTTGTAATAGCATCCTTATTCAGTTTTCCGCCATCTAGAAAATTTTGGGCTGAAATATACATTTGATATTTCATTTTAGTAACTACGAAATTCCCCTTGCTGTTTTTACAGCGAATTTTGTATTCGAATTGATATGAATGTATTCATACATACAAATGAATGCTTCGTTATCAAGTTAATTCTCCATTTAATTGATTTTTTAATGGAACTCCCCGTATATTCTTATATTTTTGCATTACTCTTATGCTTATCTGCACAAAATATTTAACTTTAATAAATTTGTGTAGGAAAAAATGTAAGAAATTACATTCAGCATTTTAATATATTACACGTGAATTGAATAACAATAGTCAACTAATAACGTCAAGTAGATAAATAGCATATGAGAGAAACAAATTTTTTTAACAACTAAGCTTTTAGGCACTATTGTCGGTTTGTATACTCTTATATCTTACAAATGTGGAACTTGCAATATAAAACTTTTAATACAACTAATTTGTAGTGATTTGAGTTATAATATTATTAAGCAGAAGCAAATCGGAGGAATGCAAAATTCCTTACAGGATGTCGCATTAAACAAAAAGTTGGAAATCACTACTTTGTCTTTTGGCATTCAATCATCTGATTGAAACATGATATAGAACGGCCCTTTAAATATACCCCGAAAATTGTGATTAATATCCTGATAATAAAATCCCTAAAGGAAACACATAGTGTATGATTGTCCTGCTACAGGATGTATTAAAAATAGCGCAAACGCATTGCAGGCTGTTAAAAGACCGTTCAAACTACATAAAAGTAATTTAAAGTACTACCAGAATGTTCTAAAATCTAAGGGATTTAAAATAAAAATTTTAGACATCGTGTCACAAATAGAAGTTGCAATTATGAATCTCACGTTGAAACCTTGCAGCCAGAACTTAAAGATTGCTTGTGTGTAGATTTTGTTACCTTGAAAGCTTGTCAGCAGTTTTGCTTTAATTTGAAAGGAAAGTTTTTTAAAGTATATTTACAAAAATATTTAAAAAATGTATATTCTTTAATACGAAAACTCAAAATTGCTATTGCAGATCCTCAAACTCAAATACATATCAAAGTGTTTCTAAAAAGTGTAGATGTGTCACTAGTTTATTCAAGTCGCTGATAAAAAAATCGTTGGTATAATTTTTACTCCCTAACGAGACTATTTTCAAATCTAGCTTTACTTGTGTATCAAGTCACTATGTTCCCTTTTTCAGAAGACCTACAATGGTTGGAATTGCTTGTACTGATTTGTATGAAAATGCTTATTGATATTACAAGTCGGGGAATCCCTGTTTACTTGTAAACACTTTGCTTATTCATTTGTATTTCTTCAAACTCTTAACAGTATTAAAGTAGCTTTCTATAAAGGTGATGTTGACTACAACGAAATAGCCCAAAGAATTGAATTCAACACGTTCTACTGTATTCAACAGAATGCAAGCACAGTGAAATCTGTCTATAGCAAACAGCCCCATATGTGGAAATTAATCCACCCAGTTGAAACTGTATAAAACTGTCTGTAATAGAAATTTGTCTGCTTTGTAGAAGTGTCCGTTGGGTGATTGTATTAATATAAGAGTTATCAAAATCCTGCTTGCCTAGAAAAACCAACGAATGTTGAGAATATCTGGAATTTTTGTGGGGTTTTTCTCTTTTTGAATTTTTGGGTTTTACTGAGTATTTTGGTTTTTTGGGTTAAGTACTTCCAATCAACTATCTTTATAAATAGACTACTCCTGGTTAATTCCGTCTCTTTACCACGTACAATGGTACTGTATTATTTTAATTATATAAGTATACTTCTTTGTTAGATAGAGATAAAGAATTTTATTTTAAAAGCATGTTTGTCACATTTATAAAAGAAACGCCTCCTTTACATTACATTACACACAACAAACCAAGAAACGTATGTTTTCGTTTTGATATTACACAGTGGTTCAGCAAGCTCAGTAGGATATCAAAAGGATATTTGATTTTTTTATAATTCGTGTGAGGTAAACTTCCAAGCAGATTTAACATCGGTAAAGATACAGAAATGATATTGGCCAATTAAATATAAAATAATAGATACAAACTTCAGTACGTCAACAAGAATGCTTTAATTTTGTAAGAACGTACCTACTTTTTTTTCTGTGAAATTTGCCACACAGTTTTAAAGGCAACAATTCCTTTTAAATGTATACCACGTATGCAAACCATTTAACATAAAAACTTGTTCCATACTGCAAAATAAGCAAGATACTTTTTGGGTTCCCGTATCTTCTTACCTTTTTACTTTCCCATACCTTATAGGTATAGGGTAAGTATTGAAATCATGAAAATTTTCGAAATCGAGATTTTAACGGATATATCCGTTTTGGGTCTCTAGGAACCCAAAAAAGTGGTTTTTAAAAAATGTCTGTCTGTGGGTGGGTACGTACGTATGTACGTACGTATGTACGTATGTGACGCTCCTACAGCCGAAAGTATTGTTCCGATTTTGATGCGCTTTGGAATGCGGGGGTGTATCGAAAATTCATCGAAAAAATAAGCTTTTCAAAAAAATCCGAAACCGGAAGCGGAAGTTACGCATGTTTTTTTGGTATCACTTTTTTCGTGATTAAAATTTTGAAACTTTTATCACGGATAACGATAGAGGGTCATAAGACAAATCTGTTAGTTTTTTGCCGAACTCGCTAGCTTTAAACTGAAGGGCGCTATGATTTTTTGAAAATTTTGAGTTTAACGCCCAATTACTCGAAAACGGATGAATCGATTCAAATGATTTTTATTTTCTGAATAGTATATGAAGGGTAAAATGAGGTGATATAAAAAGTTTTTTGAAAAATTATAAGGGGCCTAAATTACGAATTTTCAAAATTTTGGAAATTTTCAAAAAATTATTTCTCAAAAACTGCTCCAAGGATTTTTTTTAAATTTCATATGTCGATAGACCTCGCAAGGGGCTATCGATATATTTTTTGAAGAACTCCGTAATTTTCCTGTGGCGCCCTCTACGAAGCTTGGAAGTTTGAAACTTCAAACTCCTTTAATTAATAAACGAAAAAAGATAGGAAGCTGGGGTTTTCACTGAATCGCTCAGTGCGTAATGGAGCATATGAATATGCAAAGAAATATTACACTCGTGGATATATGTAAGCGCACCGGCCCCCTCCCCCTCTTTTTTAGAAAAATATTTTTTTTATTCTAACGGTTGTTATTTGTTTGCGTCAAAGAATCTTTTTCCGCGAAAATAAAAAAATCGATTTTTTATGCCCTACAAAATATAATTTCCAGGGACTTAGAAAATTTTACCTCGGTAGCAACAGCAATCGGTACTAGTTAGACCGCGCGACGTATATAGTAGAGAATGAAGTATGCCTGGTTGCATATTAAAAGGAAATTAAGGGTAAGTCTGTTCGTTACGAGGCAAGGTTTTAGGATAGCACTTGAACAACCGTTTTGAGGAAAATAACTCTACTGTTGAATAAAGATGATATGAACAGTTTCCAGTATGGGAAAGTCCAGGGAGGCAGTCGCGTCCACTTATTACGTCATATTATTAGGTTGACTTTATTTATAAGCCATTTTTGACTTTGTCTAATTGATATATTTCTAAAGTGTGTCAAAAGGTCCCTATTTGGGGTGAAAACGCTTCGTTGTTTCTGTGTGAAAATACTAAATATAATAATGTAATTGCAACGAAATTTTGGAAACACTGGCTGTATTATGTTAATAGAAAAATTCCCGTACGTGTGTTTTAGTAGCGCAATAGCTTCAGATATACCAGAACTTCTGTTCTATGTCTTGTCAGATTTTTAAATTAATATGTGAGCTAAGGTAGAGTTGGGCAATTTATGCATACGAGTGGCGTAAATAAATATCAAACGTATTCGTCGCCTAGAAGCGTTTCGTAAAGGACCATGTATGTCAGCTCTTAGTTCCAAAATAAGGATTCTCATAATGCATTTTATTTACTTAAACTTAATTCTAGCTTCTGTGTGACACGATAGGTTGTAGTTCCAGTAAACTATCAGTTTCAAATTTTGTATATTTTAAACCATTTTTTTTCAATTAAAATTTATATAATCTAAATATTGTAACGTGAGTAGAATTTTGTCCCCTAAGGAGTGCCACAATATTTTCAAAATGCTTTCTGTTTTTTTTATATGCAATTGAGTTAGATATGTAGCTAGACGGAAATTGAGAAAGAAATTTAAAATTAGCCAAACGATACAATAAATCAGAGGCTAGTTGAAAAGCACTTTGCTAATGAACGCGTTTCTTTTAATATCTTTCGGTGATCCTGGAAACTGAAGAAACGCCCCTGTAGTTGATATGATGTACGAATTGTTGATTAAGAATGTGCATTCTTGTTTTATTTTGCTATATTGAATTAGAAACAATACCGCTATGCTTTTTTTTATATAGAAATTAGAGCTAAATATTGCAATTTGAACAGAAATTCCATTTATTAAAAATTTAAACGTCTCCGAATCCATCGAGTTAACAAATGAAAATATGGGTTACGTTTTTCAATTGAGCTTGCGTATATTTCATACTTTCATCAAAAATTTTAAGATATCTCAAAAATTTCAGAATGTTCCTTGTATGCAGTGTCAACTAAATTGGTTAATTTTTTTTATCGCTTTATGGAAATTCTTTTTATCAATGTTAATTAAATTGTTCCTTATATAGAGTCTGTATTATTTGATACTTTTAGAAGGGAAACATTTATCAGTGCAAATTTACACCATATTCTTTAGTAAAAAATAATGACTATAACCAGTTTTATTAGACGTAATATTAAAGTAATTAGTACTTGTTAGGTTGGCATTTGATGCATACGGTATCATTTTTATTTTAAACTTTTTCTAATATCTGTACAATAATCGTTTCTTACACGTCGTTGGAAACCCTGTATATTTGTGATATAACGTTGAATAATGTGTACTCCATTTACATTTTTTTTCTATCTCGATATTAATGTGACCGCTTTATTTTTATTAAGTAACTTTTTCTTATTGAAACTAGCAAAAGGCGCTATTATTCCATGTGTTACGGTTTAGTTACATTATTACTCTAAAACTACGCGAATAACAGTAGTAATAGCAGTGCGTTCATGAGAATTTATAACTTCATATCAACACACAAAATTGTCAGATTGTCATGGCCGACCGACACGCAAAAGAAAGGTGAATGGAGGGTTGGGTTTCTGAATGGGCCAGATCGAGGTTGCAGTTTCCAAGTAGTCACGAATAATTATATCTAGATTGCTAATTAATATTTTCTTTTTTCAAAACTTCGTTACAAACGCAAAACGGTAGTTCGTATGCCAATAATTTATACAGGGTTGCTCATTAGTTCGTCAAAGTCCAATATTGACATTATTACAATGATTTGGAATTTTTTCTTATTTTTTAAGTGATATAGGGCCAAAATGCGCCCCTTATAAAAATATTTTTAAATATACAGGGTGACTCGCTGCAGTGGAGCATCTTTGAGTTATTATTTTTTAAGTAGAATGCCCTGTATATTTTTGAATTCGGCATAAATTGTCTTTCCAACCGTCTCCTGGTTTGTAATTTTGAATTAGTGTTGTCGAGATTATCTATAAAATTTAAAATTTTGAGCGGCACAAGGTTTAACAAATTCATTCGGTGCGTGAGTATTACGATTAATTATTAAGAATACATACTTTGCAAGTGATTATCTAAAACGACACAACCACGAAATATTATTTTTATTATACATGGTGTTTATTACACCAGCGCAAATTTAATATACTTCAAAGTGTATTTTCTCGCTTGTTTCAAATAGAACACTCTGTATGTTATGATATCGTTGAATTGGCACGTTAATTCCCTACAATTTTTTTATGAATGTTGTCCTATACCTAAAATCGATATTTTCAGACATATTTTTACTTTTTCATTACAAACCGCTGAATTATTAAATTTTTTATTTTTATTCCATCTAGCAGCCATGATTTTGATATAGAGTTATACTACATTTATTATCAATAACATAGAAAAACAACTTTATTTCAATTCAAGTATTTATTTATAACAAATGTCAATGTGACCTCCGTTCTGTTCAACACACATGTACAGTTTTTTCAAAAACGACATATTTACTGCTCGTAACGACTAAATGGAAATTGTTTCAAAAGCATCTAGTATGCGTTGTCTCATATCTTTTGTAGTAGTTGCAGGGATTTATTACACAGTATGTTTTATATGTCCCCATAGAAGAAAAAATCTATTTTCGCCAAGTGTGGCGATCTAGGTGGCCAGTTGAAGGGACCGCCGCAAATTCTTGACCTAAGAACTGTGGAGTCATAAGTGCGAAATACGCTGGAGAACCGTCGTACTGGAGCCACATATTTTCCATTAGATTTGGAGGGACATTTTGCAGGAATTGAGGAAGAAGTATTTTGCAAAATATACAAACATTGAGCACCATTCAGACTTTTATAAAAAAAACAAGTGCCAATCATTAAATTGCCCACAATTCCTGCCCAAACATTGTCGTTGTCCATCATCTTACAATTCTTGGATTTTCTATTGCATAATGATGAGTATTATGTTGGTTTGGGCAACGACTTTGAGTGAAGGTCGACTCACTTTATGTGAAAATCATGACTAGGTACTAGATTAAAAATAAAGAATTTAATAATGGTTTGTAATAGAAACGTAAAAATATATCTGAAAATATTGATTTTAGATATAGGAAAATTAACGTGCCAATTCAAAAATATATTAATATACAGCATGTTCTATATGAAAAAATTGAGAAAATACTCTTCGCATTGGTGTAAAAAACACCATGTATAATAAAAGTAATGTTTGTGGCTGTGTCGTTTTAATACATCACTTGGCTACATAACTGCAAAATATGTATTCTTATAATTAATCGTAATACTTGCCCACCGAATTAATTTGTTAAACCTTGTGCCTACCAAAATTTTCACATTTTATGTATAAACTCGGCAGTCTCATCCAAAATTAAAATCCGGGAGGGAGATGGCTGACAGGACAATTTCACGCTGAATTCAAACATGTTAAAATATACAGGGTGTTTAAAAATAATAACCTGAAGGTGCTACACCGTAGCGAGACACTGCTATTTTAAAATATTTTTTATTATACCTGAATCATGATCTTTGTTTTTGAAAGTAAAAAGCGTGCAAAATCGGGCTATTAAAACACTAGTGCTTTAAAGTTGCCTAGGTAACAAGAAATTCACTTGCTGGCCATCCAGTTGGATAATTTTTCGCATTCCTTGCAATAAGCTTGTATATATTTATCGGGGATTATTCGCTCTTCAGTTTGTTCGGCTAACATTCTAATCTCGGATGAAATATCCTCGTTTTCGTCCATTTTGTAATTCACGAACACAAAGTCGAAACAAACTTCATAAATCAACAAATTTATAATAAATATACATAGCAACGAAACATCAGCAATTACTATAGTATATTAAAGAACTAGTTTCATAAGGCCTCTTCTTAACGCACGAGTTCAAGTTTGAAAAACGAGACGCGAAGCGTCGAGTTTTTCAACGAACGAGTGCGACAAGTGGTCTTATGAAACGTGTTCTTTATACTATTTTTTCTATTGAG
>JABXWE010010167.1:0-54098 GCA_014611495.1 Limonius californicus
GCAAAATGTGACCCAAGGATGCTTTGTTTTATTCCTGATAATCTATTCTTTAAAAAGCACTTCGTCTTGCTGCTTGGTAGTATACTCGGATTCATAATAAAATATTAAAATATATTAAGCGTGAAATTTGAAACCGTCTGAAGTTTGAGATATTAGGATTTATTTGGCTGAAAACAATTTCATAAGAATTCTGTGCGGCGAATAAAGTAGTAGGCCATAAATCAAACTTGGGTGAAATTACAGATGCTAAGAGTATGCAGTTAATTCAAATACAAGCGCCGAGAACAAAATAAGGATCAAATGGTAAAGTTTAACAGAGATAACACAAGAACTAATATCTTGAGTGAATTCAGTTATGAGCTTATCATCAACGTTCAGTCAAAGTTCCAAGCTTCAAGTTGAGGAAAGTTTAGCTCGGAAATACCACCTTTATAATACGTTAAGTGAATTAGACTCTTACACCGAAAGAAAACTGCTCACAAAAATCGCATGAAAGTTATAAACGGAAAGTAAACCTCGAACGAAGGGGATCTTACCGTTGCAACGAACGGCTTAACCAACTAAAAGTCTGTTATTTACGTTTTTCCGTGTTTATTACGGATTACGCATATACCACCCGGTTCATAGAGTTAGTATAGCATATCCTTCTGTCACGCTCTGGCTATACAATGTGAGGAACGGCGCGTGTAGACGGATAATGCGAACTGCGTAAATCTCGAATGAATTACGGGGAGGATGAAGCACCGCAACGGTTTACGACCCGAGCAAGAAAGTAAAAGAACCACAACGCCTGTATCTCGGGAATACTAATGGGGGATTAAAATAAAAATACAATACAAGAAGTGTAACTACGTGAATTTAATACTTCTTCTAATTTATTAGAATTCTTCAACTAAAGCACCTCATTGTCCGCCGAAGCGGCACTCTCGTTTTTGTGGAGGTATAGAATCTTTCTGAAAGGGTTAACACATTAATTTTTTATTAGCTAAAATACTAAGCAGAGCAAAGTTTCCGAACCTCCTGTGAACTCAAGGTAGTCAAAATGTTTATTTTTATAAATTTAGACCAGTTTAATATGAAACGTTGTAAATAAACGAGCCATCTAAACTAAACATTGAAAGTCAAAAACAGCGAATTGAACTGGACAATAGCGATATGAATATCAAATATTAATTCCAGGTTAGTATCGATAGTTACCAAAATGATCGAGATATTTTGAAACCTCGAAAAGTATCGAATACATCGAGCTATGAAAAATATAGTAGATCGAAATGTTACAGATAATAAAAAGTTTCTACTAAATTACTAATAATATTTATTTGCATCAATACCATTCTTATGTGGGTTCTATTGTCGCTGTAGTACCTTAATAAACCACCTTTCTACCTGCGATTTTCAATAACTAGTAGACAACATATCCAAGATTGGACTAAGGCGAAAAAATTATCAAGAAATCGTAAGAATTTCTGATAAAAGATTGCCAAAAATAGAAAAAAATACGGTAAACCTAATTTACGTTTACAACATATACATGGAATCAATTTAGTGGATTATTTTCACCGTATTGCAAACTCCCAATCCTATAAAAATGTAATACACACAACCCCAATTTCAAAATGTATTCGTATTTTTTCATAATCTGAACAATGCCAAGACTACCAATTTATTTTATCGTATATTATTCATATAGTCTTCCATATTGGCTGCTGTTAATTTTCCGTGTTCAGGTAGACCACTCGACTTCAGGGAGAAGCTCAAAGTGGAGGTAAGCAAAGTGAAAAAACCACACGCAGAAGAGACAACGGGAACGATCATAAGGGCAATCAACAAAACTTTATCTAATAAAGGAAAGAGTTATGCGAAAAAAGAAGTGCATTGGTGGAAGAAATCCATTGCCAAGGCAAGAAAAACATGCCTACAGGTAAAAAGGAGAAAGACGAGAAGAAATATAAATAATAGCCTAAGTATATATAAAACAGCAAGAGGTACTGAAAGAAGAATATAAAGGAGAAAGAAGGAAGCGAAAAGTCGCAATCATAAACGCCAAGAAAGAAACATGGAGGAGACTGTACCACAAACTAAACCTAATATCAAGGTTAACATTAACAGATTAACGACAAGAAGAACTGACGATAGAGCTTTTCCCCTACCATGAATGAACAGCAAAACATCGAAGAAAACGAAGAAACCACATGAGGAACTGTACGAAGCCGTGAAACGAATACAAGATCCGGAACCGGACCAATGAGAAAAGAGATGGTTAAAACTGCTTCAGAGTGTATACTGCAAATGATGAATAATTAATTGAAGGAGAGGAGATATTCGGATGTCTGGAAGGAAGCGAGATTGATTGAGATTGATTCTGGTAGAGAAACCTAAAAAGAAGGAGGAACATAACACTAAATATATACCAATATGCTTATTAAATGTAATGGGGAAAGTATATGAGCAATTAGTAGCAAAGAGACTGAAACGGAACTAGAAGAAAGGTTTCTCCTGAATCAACACGGCTTCCGGAAAAGAGGTGAACAATTGAAGCGATGGAGAAAGTAAAACAAAAGTTGAAGAATCCAACGCAAAAGCAACGAAAAACAGAAAGCTATGTATTCTAATCGCTACAGACATTAAAAACGCATTTAAAACTGTGCCATCGAAAGGCATAATTAACACAATGGCAGAAATTCAAATCAGGACAGAATCAGAAATATAACAACAATATACTTAGAAAAGAGAAAGTTTCTATTACAAGCGGGGTGCCACAGAGTTCCATACTTGGACCACTGTTGTGGAACTTGTAGTATAACAATACACTCGAGATGAACATGCCAATAGGAGTGGAAACCATGTGCTTTGCAGACGATACAGCAGTGGTACATAAAAATCTAAAGCGGACATCACGACCCTAGGAAATACAGCGATTGAAATAATTAAAAATAAAATAGTAAAAAGGGGTCTTGAAACCGCCGAGTTGAAGACCGAAGTAGTCAACCTGTATGGAGGCAGGAGAGTGAAGAAAATTAGTTTAAAAATCGGGGACTCGGAGATCAAATTCAGTCAGAAACAGTCAATAAAATTCGTAGGAATGTGGTTCGACCATAATATTCAAATGAACAAACACGTAAAATACATATCAAAGAAAGCGGAGAGATCAATAACAGCCTTAACGAAACTAATACCTAGTATAGAAAACCCAATAAAAGCAAAGATGAGGATATCATATTGTATGTATTGTGGTACAAATTTGGAAAAATCCAGTCGTACAAACCAAATATAGAAAATTACTGGAAAACCAACAGAGAATGTTGGCACTGAAAATAGCATGTGGATACCGTACGATTTCGACAGAGCCCGTACAAGTTTTAGCTTCTGTTAGACCCATAGAACTACTGGCCGAACAAAGGAGACTTGCCTCCAGGAAGGACAAGGCACTTAAAATAAATTGCAATAGGGATGGGAGAGGGATACAGAGAAGGCCAACTGGACGAAAAGGTTAGTCAATGATACACCTAACTGACTGTTTAAAAACCATGGGCCACAATTCGTATTTAAAAAGGTTCCAAATTACGAACTGTCGGCCAGTGTGGGAAAAGTAGAAGGTATCCTAGAACACACCCAATGAACCTGCAAGAGATGGAAAAACAAGAAGGAAGCACTAGAGCAAGATCTAAGGCTAACAGTTACAGTAGAAAACACGATAAGCTCAATGATGATAAATGGAAGAAGATACGAACTTATATAAAATAGATATTGAAAGAAAAGATCACAGAGGAAAGTAGAGAGTTATTTAGAGTGCAGTGACAAGCGTAGGGCCAAGGCGATGTGCGAAATGTAGAGAGGTGCAAAAGAGTGAATTAAGAAGAGGAGACATGCGGAGCCGATCTCGATGAAATACCATGTAGTCCCGAGATCTTCTGGTCAGAAAGGGAGCGGGGTTTTAGGTTGTAAGTGCTTCACAAGAAAGAAGGGAATACAACAAGCTCTGTAATACGCACTACAGAGTGTTTTTGAAGATTTCCTCGCTTCCACGCAAGAAAATAGGTAGACAACCCTAAGCCCCGTGACGGACAGGGAAACGGATATAATGTCCATGTCAGTCCGCTTGAGAATCCCCTTAAGAAAAACCATACGATGGTTGTTATGCATATACGTCGATTGGTAGGTCTTCAATTTTTTTGTCTTAAACAATGTGATGCACAACACATTTTAAATATGTCTTGTTGTTCATTTCCGTGTTACATTTAACATGATCTAAAAATATATATAATAGATATTTAACTACTTTTAATACTTTCAGTACGCCTATATTTTCCATAATTTCAATACTTTCGATGTTTGCAACACTACGATGCCTTCAATACTTTTAATACTTCGATGCTTGCGATGCTTCGATACCTTCAATAATTTCGATACTCCTAATACTTTTCACTTTCGGTATGAAACGCAATACCAGATAAATTTTAATTAAGAAAGTACATATAGCATACCTTGCCCAGGCCTATTAAGCAAGAATCGATAGTTACGTAGTTACAACAAGAAATGTTCTTTTTTGTTTTTGTGAGAATGATACTATTACAATCGAGATTACGTCGACATGTTGAAAGCATTAGATGCGTGTAATGACAATTCCGTTGATGCGGCTTGGGCATATGCGGAAAGGTTTGCAAATCATCAGCAACCCAATGCAAAACTGTATGAAGTATAGACAAAGATTACTGGAAACAGGTCATTTAAATCCTCGAAAAAATCAGGCAGGATGTCAGTCTATACTAGGCGTCGATCACGAAGAGCAAGTTCTTGAATTTATTGAGGCGGCACCAAGTACAAGCCTTCGAATTGTATCGCCCCAAACTCATTTCCAAAAACGTACAAATTACAGATTATTAAGGGAAAATGGTCTGCATCTATTTAAGCCTCTAAAAGTTCAAGTTCTGTATGACAGAGATAGAGAACTTCGACTCAATGTTTGTAGATAATCGTTGCATAGCATAAACAATGCTCCACATTTCATTGAAAATACTTTGTGGACTGATAAATCCGTAATTACTGAGACGGGTATCATAAATACACATAACCTGCATGAATGAAGGGATGAAAACCCTCACTTAATGAGCAGGACCTTATCGAAGACGATGGTCAATGAACATTTGTGTTGGGTTATTAAATAATAATGTAATTGGACCACACATTCTACCTAACCAACTTAATTCAGCCTTGTATCTTCGATTTAAAAAAAAGACATTACCACTGCCATTGCTTGATGAAGTTCCCTTAGCAGTTAGATTAAATTATTGGTTCCAACATGATGGTACACCGTCACATTATGGAATACAAGTGAGAATTTTCCTGAATGAAAATTTCCCGGAGAGATGAATTGGTGAAAGTGAACCCATACCATGGCCTCCTAGCTCACCGGAACTGAATCCGTTGGATTTCTTTTTTGGGGCAATTTGAAGGAAAAATTTTACTGCGAACCTGTTGTTAATCCTGGAAACGCCATAGCTGGTATTCACGCTGCTGTGGCGTAAACAAACGAAAACATGCTACAGGGGATTTTTGTTTCTATGATAAATCTTCCGAATGTTTGCTTTGAAGTAGAAGGCAACCTATTTGAACACATTTTGTGACAACAAATGTGGATAATACCTTTTTGCGAATATTATTGGTTTTTAGGAAAGTGATTTTCGATTTGTTTTAACCCTCTGAATCAAATCCCAAAAGCAAGGGCGTCAATTTTCAGACACCCTATATATAAGAACAGCAACTGAGCTTTTCATTCTTGATTTATAAAAGGTTCAGTTTATATCAATTAAAAACGATAAAAATCATCAGTACATTCAAAACTTAAAAATTACAGTGACAACTGTACTTATTCTTGATGTTGCTAAACAACAATGATACATATTAAAGTTGGTTATTTAACCTTAAATATAGTTAATAAACTTTGGGATACCCCTTACCACTACTATATTTAGAACACCTAAATACGTATTTCGTCCACTAAGCTGCCATCTTCAGTAGGAACTTGAACTAACTAAAGAAACTTCGCTGAAGAATATCTCTGGAGATAAGTTGTTGAGCAAGTCAACAATTGAAGTTCAATGCTAATAATTTAACAAACAAAGGCTTAAACACTCAAACCCCGTTAGGGTACGTTACTCCTACCTGAGTTACGAATTGGCCCATTATCTGAATTTAAAAAAAATTTTGAAAATATAAATGCTCTCATAGCAATTCAATTCTTTTGTTGAAAGCACTTCTTTTCATAATTTTAGATTTTCTAGTTTTGTACCGTGTCCTGTCTCGTAAATATGTTGGACGACACTTGTTTTATCAAACATGTTTTTCGAAATGATCTACATGTTCTTTGAACCTAATCTCAATCTTACGTTTAGTTTGCTCAATATATTTTCCGTTGCAGTGAGAACAGTCAATTTCCCAAATCTCCGACTTAGCTTACGTTGTGGAATTAAATTTCTATTAAATATAGTTGTTTTCTGAAACTTTTCCAATATTTTGCTTACTATTTTTTAATTTCTGTTGCATTGAGTTTTACATAAGCCTTCTATTAAACATGGTCTATTAGAGGCATTTTTGCACATACTTTAGAAACGCCATATAATTAATAAAAGCTGTAAATTGCCTTAAAAATTTTATCAGTTTTCATGGTTATGTGCTCTAACGTTTGGAAATACATATATTTCTGTTTATTATCATGATTATCGCGTCCTAAATTTGAAGATAGAACCGCAGCACTTGACCTCTAAGGACCATTATTAACGCTGCCGTTATACTATGAATAGTCCCCTAATACGGCCGCCCAAACTCCATCAACTTGCCTGTGTAGGGATAATAATTCCTATAGACCGTAGTTCCAGAAATATACCACTCGAATATCGCTATCATGTACTTGAGTGCCATGCGTATAAGTTCTTCACACTGACCTAACACGTGAATGAAGGTTTCTTCTTCAACGCACTTCGTTCAGAAGGAATTGTCCAAGAACCCTTATGTAAAGGTGTTTGTGCCAATGAACGTCGTTAAATTGCAGGGCCGAACCAAAATATTTCTACATCTAAAGCAAAGCAGCAATAATAGCTTGCATCCCGTCCACCCGTCCAATAAATAAATGTGTTTGAATCACTTACAACTTCAATTATAACTAAAAGTATTACCGAATAATCATTTTTGAGCTATTGTTAATTTTCAGTAAAATTTCAAGAATTCATAATTAGGTAAATAATGGGTCAAAAAATAGGTAGGCTACTTTGTTGTTGCAATGTGCTTCTACCAAATTATAGTAGTAAATCATTAGGGGTAGGCTAATATAATATTAGCGGAATCGATAATCCTTGACCATTAACGCTGTTAACCCCTTCAAAACTTTAATATGTTTAACTTTAATCTATCTGCACCATTGGGCTCTTTATACCGTATCTTCTTAAAAAAAGAAGTAAATAAGCTCTGTCAAAATATATGAAACGGATCTGAAAGAATTTGAGCCGCAGCCTGGACCATAAAATGATAAGTCCACCGATGATGAAGAGTGTACAGCTGATTCAGTTCATCGACAACCTCACCTCGTTACTCAGTCGGAACTGAATGATCTCATCAGCGATTTGGAGTTACCTAAGAGTAAATCTCAACTTCTTGGATCTCGCCTTCAGCAGTGGAATCTCTAAGAAAAGGTTGTAAAAATCTTTTCTTGCAAGACCAGGGAGTCAACCCTGAAATCCCCCAAATCTACCTCCTTGCTACAAATGTTCATGTTTTAGAACTTTTCACCTCTCTAGCCCCTCAGAAGAAATGTAAAGACTAAAATAACCCTTTTCATCCCTCCAAATTATCGAAAACTGATCAGTAGTAGGTGGAGGAGGGCCTCCCCCTAAAACGGTGGGTGATGGGGGAAACGGGGGTAATATTCGGATTTAGGAGGTCATTTTGCATAAGAATCGGCAGGAATGGTGTCAGGGCTCGAAAAAAATTTGTTTGCAGACCAGTGTTATCCCTTATAAAACAGCTTTGATTTGTTTTAGGTGAGTCCTTCTCGCCTCGGCATTTTATTGTCATCGGTTAGTATAAACTTTTAGTATGATTTTCAAAAAGGTCATTAACGTTGAAAGATGTTCAAAACTTTGGATTCGGAAATATAACTTGCTAGTGAAATTGTGAATTGTTATTGCACAGAAAACGTTAGTTTCACATGGATTCTGCGGGCCTTGTCGAACGCCACAATTTTACCCTCTGTCTTCTTCCTCCTTTATCCGGGCACCCAGTACATGCCAGTCCGCGTTCTCAAGGCTACGGCGGCATTTTGATCTTAATCTCAAAACTCCGCTATTACAAAATAAGAACAACAGTGCTATTCGCTGTAATACAAAATTTGATTTAAAAAAAGTAGATAAATCATTTGTATCGAAATGTAAGTTGTGCACTCTATAAATATGCGAAACATTATCATGTTGTATACTCGACGAAGATTGTTTTGAGTTGTAGATTGCGGTCTAGTTCTTTAGTACGTTTTGTTTAGCAGCTAATGTTATTTCTTCCCTAACTGTTGGTCTACCATTACGTATAGAAGCAAAGTGAGATGAAAGAACAGTTACGTTTTGTAACGAAACTGTTACGTATCGTATATGTTATTTTCTTTATTATTATTGCATGTTTAAATATCCAATCTCCTTGCAATCTGTGCAAATGATGAAGCACTCTTTATATATCAAACCCTCGACGAACCTAACGAACCTGCTGAACCATTACAACCTGTAAGGGTTAAGAGAGAAGATTGCTACGTCTCGTACGAGATAAAGTAGTCGAAGAAGAAGAAAGGTAAGCCAAGTTAATAGTGTTATAAAAGATCTCAATTAAAAGAAGCTCCAGGTTACGGCCCAATAACAGTCAAAATCCTGAGAACTACCAGAAAAAGCAATAAAGATCATAACCTATATAATCATTACTGTCTTTCGTTTGCGAATATTCCCAGATCAATGGAAAGTTGCGCAAATTGTTATGGTACCAAAATTCGAGAGAAATACCAAAAATATTATTTCATATCGACCAATCAGCTTGCTACCGGTTATATCTAAAGTCTACTTCTTCTTCTTTTTCCAAAGTCTGCTCCAAAAACTAAAGCGAATTCTTGAAGAACGAAGCATCATTCCAAACCACCAGTTTTCATTCAAGGAAGGACACAACACAATAGAGCAAGTACAAAAGTAGTAGTAGCTACAAAAATTAATCACAGACAGACAATATAACAAAAGACTCAAAAGATGATGATGATCCGTTAGGTGTCGTTGCCAGGTTTAATTAACTAAGAGTTAGCTTCAGTTTAGCTTCCAAGGTTTATAAAATTCAATCTTACGCATAGCATAGCATCATAGCATTGATCAAAAAGAAATAACAGAAGCCTTAGTCCAACTAGGACACACAGTCAAAAATGTAACAAATGAAAAAAGGGAAACCTGGCTACCACGTAATCTATTCTTTATTGATCTGGTATCTAATAAGAACAATAAAGAAATATATACTTCACTTTCACTTAACGCTAGAATAAAATTTGAACGGTCAAACAGAAGACCCTCCTCAATAGTACAGTGCAAACGATGTGAGTTATATGGACACACAAAAAATCAGTGTACTCGCCCATACAGATACGTAAAATACGATGGCGATCATGACTACAGGCCCTGTAATAAAAACAAGAAAGGTGCCAAACCTCCAAAATGTGTGACTATCTAGAATTACCATACGAGATGTCTCTACCTATAGAAGTAATTACAGCAAAACAAGTTAAATATGCAATTAATAAAAACCTCCAGCCAAGTAAAGTCCCAGAATACGATCTTATAACAGGTCGAATCATAAAGGAGTTACCCAAAAAAGGACTTGTATATTTCACCCAACGTTGAGACTGGCTATTTTCCAGTCCAGGGCAAAGTTCCACAAGTAATTTTAATTCACAAACCTGGTAAATTGGACCCTGATATAACATCATATAGGTCTATAAACTTATTACCCATACTATCAAAGTTACTAAAAAAATGCTAACAAAACGGCTATTACAAACAGTTAATAAAAAACGTCTGATCCCAAATCTCCAGTTTGGATTCAGGAGACAGTATGCTACCATAGAACAAATCCATAGGCTAGTTGATGTAATAAATACCACGTTTGAAGAGAAAAGTTATTGCTCAACTGCGTTTTTGGATGTCAGCCAAGCGTTGGACCGGGAGTAACTCAAAGGCCTAAAGTATTTATTATAAGAGCCGGAGTTCCACAGGGTAGCGGCTTGAGTCCAATCCTCTACTTATTGTACACTGCAGTAATACTGCCATTACAGAATTTGCTGACGATCTAGCAATTACCGCAAGACGTTCTGAACCGGTAGTAGCTATCCGGCTACTCCAGGAAAATCTAAATAGAATACAACATTGGACAGATAGGTAGCATATTAAACTTAATCAAAGTCAGTCAGTGCATATTACCTTTACCAAATGTCGTGGAATTACACGCCAAATCTTCCTTAAGGTACAAGAATTGCCGCAAAATGATAGTGTTCAGTATTTAGGTTTGCACTTAGAGAAAGGTCTCACATGGTGCACATACATCCAAAAAGAGCGTTATCAGCTTGGTGCTAAATTGCGGGAGTACTATTGGTTAATTGAACAGAAATTATCGTTTTCAAATAAGCTGTTAATTTACAAGGTGTGCAGTTCTGGGACGCAGCTTCCAACTCGAACATAGAAATCCTTAAGACTACAATCTAAGATACGTCAAGCTATGATCAATGCTCCTTACTTTATACGAAACAAGGAAATGTGTGGTGACCTCAATATACCTTCAGTTAAGAAGAAATAGTTACAACCAGTACAAAATATTTAAAAATACTAGAAGTGTATCCCAACCCATTACCTGTTTGTTTATTAGATAATAGTTTAAAGGAGTACAAACTTAAAAGGAACATAACGTTAGGATTACCACATACATATTAATATTATATATATATATATATATATATATATATTTCAATGTTCCGATAAAAGTCTCCGATCGCTGTCAGGCGGTGTAAACTAACCCCTAGGATAAATGTGCCCGACAGCGTTTTTTGCGTCTTTCATTACGTTTTCTACTGGTTAGGTGTCGGCCAAATTCTTATTGTTTAACTACCACTGGGTGTAAAGAATGTAAGGTAAACTTCGTACAATGATGTGCCGAAAAGAAAGTATTATCTTAAAAGCAGTGAGTTAAAGAAAGATACCTTTTTTTTCCATTCATTCATACTACCGTTCCCCCCCCCGGAACCGCTTTCGCATTACTTCAGGGGGGTGCGGGCGTCCCTTACACACTAATCATTCATGCAGCATGCACCCTAAACTTAACTAACTGAAATGCGGTCGCCCCAGCGGGGATTCGAAACCACGCCGGAACAAGCGCAATTCAGTGTGACCTCGAGTGGCAACGCGTTTCTGCGCTAGACCACCGAGATCCCAAAGAAAGATACCTACAGTTTGTTTACTAAACTCCGAGATGCTGTGAGGGACGTCACTTGTTGTAGTTGGTAGTAATATATAGGATTTAAATTTACAATTGTACGTGTAACCCTTACAATCACTTTTCTGCGGTAACTTTTTTAACGCCACTAATTCCACCTACAATGAACCGTTTACATACGGTTGCGCAAGGTTATGTAAAAGCAAGTGCTTCATGGGTGTTACACAATGGTTTATGAAATATAAACAGTTTCGACTACATAACTATACTTTATTATTTGATGTAACTTATTTGAATTTCTTTCAGTAATGTTTCTTCTTCTTCTTAATTTAGGACTTAGTCCTGTTATTTTTCCAATTCTGCCTCTTAGTCTTGAGACGCTGAGGTCCAACTTTCATGCCATCGTTTAGGGGGTCGTGCTTGGGGTCTCTTTGTGTTCGGCCTTTCTTTTCTTACGATTTTTCCTTGTCGTCCATTCTGATTATATGGTCGTTCCAGTTGCGCTATCGAGTTCTCACCCATCTCACCACATCTTGAATTTTGCGGGTTTCTCTTATGTTTTCGCTCCTTACTCTGTCGTGTAAGGTAACGTCTGCTATGGACCATAGAGTTTTCATCTCTGTTGTTTTGTTTTGGATGTTTCGCCTCTAGTTTCGGCTATGGTTTTGGCAGCATAAGTTAAAATGGGCCTGACGCCGGTTTTGTAAATACGTGTTTTACCTTCCACAGACATGTGTTTATTTTTCCATATCACATCTCGTAGATAACCTGAGATAGCTGCCACTTTCATTGCTTATGTTCGGACTTCCTCGTTTAGGCTTCTCGTACTAGATATGTTTGCAACTAAGTAATAAAAAGTCATAACCTGTTCTATTGTATTATTATCGACAGATAATTTACTTCGAAGCGGTTCTTTCGAGATGGTCATGGATTTTGTCTTTCCTGTTGAGATTCTCATATTGAATTCTCCCGCTGTTGTTTTAAACCTAAACAGTAGCCGTTGCAAATTGATTTCACTTTCTGCTAACAGCACCGCATCATCGGCATAGCACACTATTTTTATTTCCCTATTCCCGATCCTATATCCCCTATCCTCTGTTTTTACACCAAGAATTTTGTCCATTATGATGTTAAATCATGTGGCGCTTAGGCTCTCCTTGTCTAATTCCGATTGAGGTAGGGATTTCTTCGGTCAATTTGTTGTTTGTTTTTATCCTGGTTTTATTATTCGCATTTAGTGTTTTAGTGGTCTATATTATTTTAGGACTTATTTGTTTTTCTTCTAGTACGTGTCCAACATCAGTTACCTTTATTCTATCAAATACTTATGTCAAGTCGACAAAGCATAGGAATGCTGATTTGTTAAATTCGATTGATTTTTCGATAGATAAACATTCGTTCAACCGTTGATCAGTTTTGTCGAAAACCTTGTTGTTCCTCACTAGTGCCAATTTGATCGGTAATTTTTTTGGAAATAATTTTTGTTAATAATTTTGATACGGTACTTAACAGGCATATTCCTCTGTATTTTTAGGGTCTGTCTTGATTCCTTTTTAAATATTGGAATGATGATGCTTGTTTTCCATTGTTCGAGTATAACTCCTGTGTCTGTTATCTTTTGGAAAAGGGTAAAACAGGTCACCTACATATTTGATCACTTCAGTTGAAATTTTGTCGATACCGGGGGATTTCATGTTTTTAGTTTTTTAATCCTTGTGTTCACTTCTGACTTAATAATTTGGAGTTCATTTTGGTTAGGATATTCGTTATTATTGTTTTCTAGCATATTATTTATGGATTGGTCATTATTATTTCCAGTTGGTCCATACAGGTTTTTAAAATATACGATTCTTCTAGTTTAATGGTAGTAGTTTGAACATACTCGTTGACTTTTTTTCTACTTCTTAGCATGTTCCATATCTTGCATTGCCTTCCGTACAAGTCGTTCTCCTTACATGCAGAAAATTTTGTCCAGAAATCCCTTTTTATCTGTTATTCTAGCATTTACATTGTTTCGTATTTGAGTGTAGTTGGCATACTCTTCTGGTGTTTTGTTGCTCCTAAAGTAGATAAGCCTATCTTTTTTGTGTTGCTAATGCCTTTACTTCTTCGGTGAACCATGGTTTTGTATTTCGCGTCATATTAATATTAATTGTTCTGGTTCCAAGTGCTTCCTCGGAGGCATGTATAATATTGTCATGTAATTTCTGCCATGATTCTGCGATGCTATCTCTTTCTCTGATTGGGTTCAAAGTGATTTTATCTCTCAGCCTCTGTTGGTATAGGTATTTTGTACTATTATATGTTATTGATTCGATATTAAATTTTGTTATATATTCAATAATGTTTGAACAGTGGATAGGAGGATAAATTTGACTGTTAACTTGTCTAGAACGTTATCGGTATATTAAAATCACCGACCGTAAGTATGCATTAATAGCGATATTACATCATCACAGTCGAATAGTTCAAACTTACTGTCACTGGAAACCCAGTCTCATGTGTTTTTTTCACCATATTTGCTTGCTTTTAATATTAACAGATTGCAAATAAATTCATACCTAAAACAAGTAATGCCAAGAAGCATTACTTCTCCATATCGCGGGTGACCTGGCAATACCTCCTAAGTGATTTCACCTGAACTTTACAGGAGACATAAAAAACTTCTTAGTTTTTACATATTGGACAGTTTCGATGATTTTTTATGCTTAATAGTTTGATTTAGGTAGCATGACAATATTTTTATTAAAAAAAGTGTTATTTCCTTATAATAAACTGTTGTAAGTTAGATAGGAGATGTTGCCTTAAATGTTTTTACTCATAGGAGATTATAAACTACATTGCGTTGGAAAATAGGAGAAATTGCTGTTTATTGAAATCCAGACTCATAAGAAAAATAATTATTATATTTCAAGAAAACCAAAAAAACAAGTTTATCAGCAGCTAACAAAAATAAACATCTTATACAAACAGTTGTTTAATGCTGAAATACAAACAAGTGTTTTGCCTTAAAAATCTAAAAAATTATAGTATTAATTTGTAAACTTAAAGAGTAAGCACCCTGAAAATTTTAGTAAACAGGAATACGCATTATTAACCTATTAGCACTTTTGTATAACATATTAGGGTGTAAAACGAAATATAATTTTTTTCAAAAATAAGGCGAACTTTTTATGCATGTAAAATGTTGTCATAAAAGGTATGCGTATCCTTGGGAAGAACAGATTTTAGTTCCTGCAGATGCTGCCACTTTTCGGTTTTAATTTTAGGTGGGGCATTTAACAAATCCGGATAATTCAAAATTGGAGGCATGGTTTTCGGTCTAATAGGAAGTTGGATGTAATCCTCCTTATAATCAAGTTTGACTGCAATTGCTCCATTCGGTTGATACTTAATACACTTTATATCGTTGATTACGGGATCAGAAGCTTTTCTTCCCGGTCGAATTGAAGAGTACCTCAAGTGCTGAGACGACGAAAAATCTTTGAAAAATGTATAGTCCACAATCTTCACATTATACGGTTTGGGAGTTTTTCTAGCCTCGCTGGTTACTGTTGCATAATCACTAGGCAAGTGAATTTCCCGATGTCTAAGGTTTCTTTCTATAACACTGTGAACCGAGTCGCACTCCATTTGAGTGTGACCCGGTTCAAGGTATTTTTGGAAGACCGTAATTTCATACCGAATGGCAAAATTTAATAAGGCATTAGCCAGGACATTATTCCGGTTCTGGTAGCCGCAACCATCGGAGTAGATGACAATGGGTATTTTGCAAGGAGTTACACAGTTCTCTTCCAGATAATTGACGATGCAGGTTGTAAATGTGGACGCTTTAAGCTGGTTATTTTGATCTTCCGAAAACCAATAGCAAGTGGCATCTCGAGATTTCAAATCGTATACTGTGAAGTTATGGCAGCACAACTTTGTTTTGAAATATATTTTGTTGGCTGGAAGATAGGGACATAATTTCACAGCCTGTAAGTCCATTGTAAGTACTATTAGTTGACCTTTTTCTGCTTCTATTTTGTCATTCATTTTAGCCTGTCTAGCATGTTCTTTCCGTTGAGTATGGGTGTTGTGTTCTTCTTCTGTAACATTTCCGTATTTAAAAGAAAAGCATACATTGCATTGATCTTTTTTAGGCATATATAAAGCCAAGTTTTTCCCATTGAAGGTTTTAGTGAACACATTGCGACTTAAAGGAGTTATCCCTTTTCTTTACAAAAGTAGTCGACATAAACTCCGTATAATTGGGTCATATTTTGAAACGAGTACTCCAAATACAATTTTAGCGTGTCGCGACGACAGTAGTGCGAAGGTAGTTTGGGTAGGCTATCAAAAAACTCTCCCAAATACTTGTAGCTTTCAGCATGCCTCTTTTTAACATGGTCCTTTGTGGTAACTCCTGTGGAAGACTCTTCAAGTATACCGTAAGAACTATTGTCAACCCAATACTGAATAGTCTTATAACCGATAGCTAAGGTGTTGATAAACATGGTACGACATACTTGCAAGTTTTCATTTCCATCATTTAGGTAGTAGGTATAAGTGCCCTTTCTTCTTGAGTGCTCTTTTGTCTTTTTATGGGTTGGAGTTTTAAATACATGCGACGCTATAAATACCTTCCGCTGATCCCAATTCATAATATTCCAGAATTTACTAAACATTTCTTTCCTGCATTTTTCTGTAAATTCCTGGCAAAATCTTACTTTCGAATTCTTACATTTTCGTGAACTACAAATTGCTTTCAAAGTCCGCTCTGCTCTTGGACAGTTGTGCTTAATCTTTTCTCCTTTTTTTCTAGTAAATCCTAGATACGCTTTACCTTTCATTCTCAGCCTTTTATTTTTATTTCTGACCCATTCATTTTTATCGGGTTTCCGTTTTCTTTTTCTTGGACTGTTTATTTGATTTTCGTTATTTATATCGGCCCCATCTTCATTTTTCTCTTCCGCTAACTCATTTTCACTATCAGTGCTATTGTGAGTACTGTTAATATCTGGTGGCTCATAGCTTTCATCATCTTCCTCATCACTGGATAATCCATATGGAACAAGGGGATGATTTTGTTCAGTCTCTTTGATTTCTAATATTACTCTTTGGTCCATTATATAATCCAAAGGAGAAGAATTAATTTCGGCATCTTCATCAAAGATATTATCACAAGGATTACTTTCATCACAGTCAATGTTTTCTTTACTATTTGGTATAATATTTAGATTTATCAAGCAGTCTTCTAGGTTGCAGTCTTTAGTTTGAGTTTGAGTAACATATTCAAGTAAATCTAAATCGTCAGCATTCTTTGACGTTGAAGCAACATTATTTTCCAGCATTACGTCGTCCATTAAAACTATCGGAGCATTTTCCAAATCTAAAATACTAGCTGGGGAAGATCTTATATTAAAATTTTCTTCATTCTCGTCTTCAATATCTAACCGGTTATCTTCATTTTTATTTTTGGCTTCCCCACCTCTGTCATCCGCTTTATGTTTGCCCAAATCAACCAGGGAAAGTATTCTTAACGTCCTGTTAGACAGCATGGTGTAACAGAGATCAATTGAATAATATCTCCTATCTGGGTTTAGATCCTTTGCGATTAAATGCAAAATCTCCTATCTGAAAAAAGACACAAAAGGATGTTTTACAACTATTTGACTGCTATTTTTATATACACCAATACAAATATTTATGCATTTGAATGTATATAAGTGAACCAAGACGTGAAACTCACCAAGAAAATAGTTTTTGTCGGTTGAAAACAACGAGAACGCTGGAAGCGTTCCGCGCACTATACCAGCACCATACAAACTGACGACATAGGAGCTGTTGCAACAAGTTTTCTGCTGGCATTCAAGTGGGAGAAGTTACAATTCGAATTTTAAAATACCTAGGAATTTTTTTCAGTTAGGAGACCTTCGCAGTACATGTATAAGGATAGGTAGATTCCAAATCTATCAATAACCTATTTTCGTTAAAAATGGCAGATAGGAGGTATTGCCAGGTCACCCGCGATATTATGTAGTATCTAACAAACAATTTACTAAATGTTAATATTTAACAGGCTGTAAATATTCTTTGAAATTAATATGTGAAATAAATCTGTATGAGCATATTTAGCAAATTGTGTGGGAACTACTATTGGCATGTAGAAGAATGCTCACTAGCATACTCCTGTAACTAATACTGACTTTTGGACAATAAACTGCAAAACATGAAACTAAAAGTATCGATTAGATTGTTAGCGATTATTAAGGGTTATTTAGTTAGGCATTACGCATACAATCTAAAAATAAATTCATTGCCTTGTTAGTAGTCTTTGTTTTTTTATTTTCATGGTTATCAGTGTAAGGCATTATATCCCGCAGTTTGAATTAGCTGCTCTGTTATTCTAGCGCAGGATATTCTGACTGAATATGTACATGAAGAAAATACCATTCAGTTTGCAACTTCAGATGATATGAAGGTGATGATAACCTATCAGATATTTAGCTCAGTAATACTGTGAAGGAATGTACAATATTGCACCGTAGAATTCCAGTGGATAAATATAATTTCGATATTCTAAAACATAAATAGTATAAACCTTAATATACCTCAAATATAAGAAAATCGACTTTAGTTTAACCCTTTGACTTCAAAAAGTGACCCATAAATAAAATATGGAACTATTGCACTTCTACCAATAATTTTGCTTCCCTACAGCTTATACAGATAATGATGACTTACCAATTTTCTCATATTACCTTGTTCTCAACCACTCCCATGAAGGTGACCCTAGTGATTCTAATTTTTTTTTAGAAACGTATGGGCAAATCTAGGTGAATACAAAATTCTTTTAGTATATGGAGATGCGGATCCATAGGCACAAATATTTTCCGTTTTTTTACGATATCTCTTATCGGCAACTTATATATTATGATTTGTTAATTGTTTCTTGCCTTACTTCGTTAAAATTTATATTTGTATTTTAATAGAAATGGAATCAATTTCAACAGATATATAGTTTTTGCTTTATAAGTATTTCGAGATTTTACATATCATTTTCAAAAGCATTTAATATTGTATACGTACATTTGTAGCTAGTGCAACATCACACCGGATCTTGGTTCTGGTCTTCTACACCAAAACTTCCAATAGCGGGGAATTTATGAGCTCAATTTGCTCATTCATTGAAAGTGTATTTGTTAACGTGTGTTTGCGAATTTGAAAGGCCTGGAGTATATCCAATTTACGTATATCATCACAGAAGTGTAAAAATGTTATTATATTATTTGATGTCAATGCATGATTGTGTTCTAATGAGTGTTTAACGTAGTTAGATTTTTCTGGGTGTTTGTATTTGTATGAGCGTATGTGTTCGCTGTATCTGCTATCAAAATTTCTAACTGTTTGACCTATGTATTATTATTATTATTATTATTGGATGTTAGGGCTTTGGCCTTTATATGCCTTCCGTCACTTCGACCCTTAGTGGTTCTTTTGTAGCTTATGAGCTTTTTCTTTGTTAGAGAAGTTGTAGGCTGTTGATTAACCTTATAATGTCTCTGGACTTCGAGTCCCTTATTTCGTTAGGTGTCATGGTTGCCTTTCCGAAAATTTTTTGTCTGCATCGACAGCATTGCATTCGCATAGAATGTGTTCTGACAGATCTGGTTCTCAGCTTTACCAATCTTAAAAAGATGGTATTTTAATGTTGTGTGGCCTGTGAATAGGCCACTGATGGTTTTCAATTCCATCTTGCTGAGGGACGAAGCAAGTTTTGCTTTATTTTGCGAAACAGTGATGAACTGTTTTGCCTGACGTTGTCCTGGAATGTTTTGCCAGTATAAGGATTTCTGTTGTTCCTCCAATAGTTTGACCGCCTGTTTTATGTGGCTTTTCTGTATTCCACAGCAAGGCTCAGGTCCAGTGAATGGCGTCGATGCTCCGCGTTTTGCGAGTTCGTCGGCCTTTTCGTTGCCTGGTACGCCCTCATGCCCAGGCACCCACCACAAGGTAACGTAGTTTCTGTTTGCCAGTTGTATGATGTTGTTCACGCACTCCCAGAATAGTTTCGACTCACAAATGGGGACCTTTAAAGCCTTTATTGCTGCTTGACTGTCTGAGAAGATGTCAATTGTTGCACCTTTATATCCCTTCCTTAGGTTTATCTGTGTGCAAAGGTTTATGGCATAACCGTCAGCCTGGAAGATGGTAGTTACGGCAGCGAGGGGTGCGGAAATGCGGCAACCGGGTCCGTAGACCCCCGCTTCAGTTCCTGCTCCTTCCACCTTCGAACCATCCGTATACCACTGGAGGGATCCTTTCTTGAAGAAAAGTCCTCCCGGTCTGTGATGGTCACCCTGAAAGGTTGGTCAAAGTTGTATTTTATTGGCATAAAATCCGATACGGTGTAGACCATTCGCTCTAGGTGACTGCGACTTAGAATACCTAAGTGGCCTTTCAGGTCTGCTGATTTGAATTTATTTGTCCTTGCAAGCGTGGGCGCATGTAGCATTACCTTCTTTTTCTGTTAGTCCTAACATGATCTCTATTGCTGCAGTTGGACAGGTGCACATTGCACCTGTTATACTCAGACAGGCGAGACGTTGAATCTTCTCTAGCTGTAACTGAGTGGTAATGTAACATCAGATTGCATTTGTTGGTTAATATGTTTTGGTATAGTCATTTTTCTATATTATCTTTTACAAGGTAATTGGGAAGCGGAAGATGACCTTCAAAACGCAGTGTATATATAATGTAAATCTGTCAAGCATATTTATTATATTATATAGGCGAAACGTTGTATCTTCTCTAGCTGTATCTGAATGATGATTTGTTTTGTTTTTGGCCACTACACGACTGCTGCGTAGTGACCATGGGTCTTATTATAGCCACATATGTCCAATGAATCATTGCTGGTTTTAGCCCCCAGTTTCTTCCTACCAGCCTACGGCATGCTAGGAATGCTAGAACTGCCTTCTTCTGCAGTTTATCAATGTATGAGTTCCACGTCAACTTCTGATTTAGTGTAACTCCTAAGTATTAGATTTCATTACTGAAGTCAAACCGCCCCTTCTAGCATGGGAGCTTTTAGGTTCAGCTTCCTACGACTAGTAAAGGGGACGATTACCATTTTCATTGGGTTTATGCTTAAGCCTTGATCTCGACACTAACTCTGGATGGTATCTAGAGCTTTCTGTATGCGTTGTGACACTACTGAGACAAATTTTCCACGGACCACTACTAGCAGGGCGTCGGCGTACCCCTGTATTTCGAAGCCGTCTTGTGTTAGCATATTGAGGAGGTCGTCTGCTACCACAGACCACAGGAGAGGCGACAGAACCCCACCTTGGGGGCAACCTCTGGCAGTCGTCATAGTAACTGCTTTCCCTCCCAGCGTTGCTGTAATTTTCCTACTTTCAAGCATGGCTTTAATCCATTTGATAGTAGAAGGATCGAAGCCCTTCTTCATGGCAGCTCTTTCTATTGATTCGAAGGAGGTGTTGTCAAAGGCACCCTCTATGTCTGCGAAAGCACAGAGAGCTATTTCTTTTGCCACGTACGTCTTCTCCAACCCATTTACTAGACTATGGAGAGCCACTGTAGTCGTTTTGCCATTTGGTAGGCATGTTGGTTGGGGTGAAGTGATCGGTTTGGAAGTACCTCACTTCTTAGGTACTGGTGAAGTACCTTCTCCATTCCTTTCAGAAGGAAAGAGGAGAGCCTTAAAGGTCTGTACGCCTTGGGCTGGGAGTTAGAACGCCCACCTCCCTTGGGTATAAACATTACATTACCCTCTCCACTTTATAGGTATATAGCCAAGGCAGAAGCTAGCCTTGTATATTTTGCACATATTGGGCAGCAGATCCTCTATACATCTCTGTAGTAGGGCCGAAACGATGTCGTCTCCGCCAGGTGATTTATAGGATTTAAAAGCAAGAATTTCCCATTTAACTCTATTTATCGTTAGGATTTTGTTAGGCAGGCTTTTGATCCTTGAGTGTGGACGTATTATATCCACTTCCTCGACAGATTCGTTCAAGCTATGAGTGTGAAAGCCTGGGAAGTGGGTGCTTAGTAACATCTCCAGCGTTTCCCTGGTGCTCTCAGTGTAGAGCCCATCCGCCTTCTGCAGATGTCTAATGTCATTGGTGTGGTCTTTGGCAAGGACTTTTTGTAGGCGTGTCGCTGTTGGGGTATCATTTATCCCCTCGCAGAAGCTACGCCATGTCCTCCTTTTGGACCTCCTGATTTCCATGTTATATTTTGTGATGGCCTCGCTGTATTGGCCCCATGACTCTTGACGCTTCTGTTTCTTGGATTTATTAAATAGCCTCCTTGTTTCAGAGCGTAAAGTTTCGAGCTTCCTGTTACACCAGGGCACCTTACGTGTGACTCTTTGGCTTTTTAACTATGGGCTGCTAATTTATGTGTTTTGTGGTTACACGGGTCCTGTGGTATTGTAATATCTGTTCGTGTAGGTTTTCTATAAATAGAGTTTGTTTTCGGAATTAATTTTTTTATTTAAGTCTAATTAATTTATACGTCTATTTTGTTCTGTTTCTAATGTAAAGTTTAGGTAAATGTTATAACCTGTTATTAGAATTTAAAAAACGTAAAATATCTTAATATTCGTATGTACCTACCAAGCTTGAAGACAATGTTGTATTTGTAAATTACCCTCATATATTACAGAATATGATCACAAACATACACGCTCATATTTCAAGTACCCTCAGGGCTACTGTAAGCGGCTGCTCGTAGATTTTCTACCCTGAAATGCTTTTTTCATAATTTTAAAATTCTTTCGAATATTGAGCGAATATTCCTGGTGCAAATTAACGTCCGAGTCATTTTCTTGTGCAGATCCCTTTTATTGTAACCTTCTCATGAAGTTCAAGTATGAAACTGAAATCATAAAATATTATAATGAACATAAACATATTTATCCAAATACATAAAAAAATTTTTTTCTTAAAATACCTCCTGCTGTTTCTCAAATACTGCATTGCTGAAGGATTATGTTACCGCAAATGTACTTTTCTCTAACGGATCTTTGTTCACGATAGTTCGTTTACATGTTTAATCATGAAACGATTTCGCTTCCATAGTTTTTCAGAAGGGCCGGCAGCCAAATGGTCACAGTAGAAACATTGAATTAACATGAAAATGAACATACTATGAAGTTTGTAAGACGAATGTGTGAAAAACACTACTTAACATACATATTTCCCGATTTGAAATTACATATTAAACTGTAACTTATTGAACCGTTTACCTCCGGGGAATTAGTCCGAAAGAATGAAATTATAAGAGATATACAAACTCTAACTAAATATGCACGATAATATTTATGTAGCTGGCTGTAATAACTAAAAATTAGCATATAAATGAATATTTTAAAATTATAATCACATTTGCAAAACAACAAGCTAATAATTAGTTGCGCTATTGTCCTTGTATCATTATAAACACATCTAAATATCCGCAATAAAGCAAATAATTAGAGGAATGTCTACCCTAAAATTTCCGGAAATGAAATTTACTGTCCAATTTGGTTTAGACTAAATGGGGAAACCGTCCGCATATTAATGCAAATGCCAAGAAAGTTATTTCCGAACAATATCACCTCGTGGCACACGACGTACTCTGTAAGCCTCGATTTAACATCTCCCGCTGTTTTCTTTTGGGATTTCTAAGACCACGAGATTATCAAAAGTGATGTGGGAGACTCGAAAAGCTTTTACATTATGCGCATAAATATTTAAAAACAGAAATTTTAAGGTGCGCCTTAAATCCATATGCCCCGAATTTCTGAAAAAGGCAATTGTTATATGTAAATATTTAATCCAAAAAATTTTATAAGAGAAATTAAATTTGGTAAGAAACTGTAAGTAATTTAAAGTTCGCAAAATCCTTTTTATCGTAAATTATTCAATGTATGCTGTTCACTTACCGGTTTTATGAAATATTTCGCAAAGTTATAAAAATGTTGGCGGCTACGTTAAAGATTGTGGTTTGTTCAGGTATAACGACGCGATCACGCTTGGCTTTAAAAATAAACTTGAGTAATATTTCAAGTTCTGAAATAACAATTGCTGCAATAAACTACTCCAATTTAATTAATGCGCTTTTACTCCGTTTAGCTACAAATTATACAACGCGGTTACTTGACTTCGGCAGCTCGTATTAATCACGAAAAACATTTGGAAATGTAGTGAAACTGACTGAAAAACAAGAATACATGAGTCTCCATACTAAATATTGACATAACTTACTGTGCGATTATTTCAAGTAAAGGAACGACAAAATTTGCCAAATTGTTGTTAATAAAGTTAAAAAAGAGGGGAATACTTACGAATTAAAACCACCTACGGCAGAAATAATCTATCACTCAGCATTAATAATACATTCAGGGAAATTACAACTGACAGGTAATTAAAAATTACTGACAGAAATTGTAGGTTCAGGAGTTCCCTTTAATAATACATACACGTGGGGCACCATAAAAGTATATTCCAACCAAATTATCTGAAAAGGATTAGTGCAAACATTGTGATTTATACTTTACATCGATTTTAGACAATTCACCCTGACACCGACAATCAATAATACCAATGAATACCAACCAATAAATTCATTCCCTATCTCTTCGTCTGTCTAAACTTTCCGTTCCCCAAACCCCGAACCGTAGAAACCAAACTGAAACACCCATACACCCATACACCCATACACCCATACACCCATACACCCATACACCCATACACCCATACACCCATACACCCATACACCCATACACCCATATGACACAAATTCGTTTCTATCCCGTACGTATAGGTCCACTGCAGTTTGCTATGTCTAAAAATATATAATGCTGCTTTGATTATATAATATACAGGGCTGGACAAATCATGGCAAATCGTACTCGCCAGACAAAACTCTACTCGGCCGCCTCAAAAAGACATAATTTTTAATAATAACATATATTACACACGAAAAAACTAAAGACATATCTGAGTAACATCTTACAAGAAATGTCATCATCAATCATCAATCACCCTATATATTTGTCCGCTGCTGGACGTAGGCCTCCCATATTGTAGTCCAATTATCGCGATCTTTGGCGGCCTGCATCCAGTTTCCCCGAATGCGAATTATATCATCGGTCCATCGTGAGAGAGGGCGACCTCTGCTTCGGTAGGCGTCTGCTCTTGGTTGCCATTCCTAATAGTTTTTTGGTCTGTCTATGGTCTGTTAGTCTCGCAACGTAGCCCGCCCAGTTCCACTTAAGTTTGGTGATTTTATTGATGGCATCTTCCACTCCTGTTCTGCGTCGCATTTCGGTATTCGGTACCTTATCTCTTAAATATATACCCAGCATTGAGCGCTCCATGCGTCTTTGGGCGACCTGTATTTTGGAAACGGTCTTCTTTGTCAATTTTTTGCTCCATAGGTCAAGACCGGAAGGATGCACATGTTAAAAACCTTCCTTTTCAGACACACAGGAATATTCGACCTAAATATATAGCCCAATTTACCAAAAGCTGCCCATGTTAGTTCTACTCTTCTGGTTATTTCGTGGGTTTGGTTATCTCTACTAATCTTAACCTCGTGACCTAGGTATCTATAGGATGACACCTGCTCTAAGAGGACGCTTTCTGCCAATATACCTGAGCTGGGTACTAGATTTGTCATAAATTGGGATTTTGAAAAATTGATGTTTAGTCCGACTTGTCTGGTAGAATTATTTAAGTCATCTAGCATTTTTTGTGCATCATCAAGACGATCCGCAATGAGTATGATATCATCCGCGAATCGTAAGTGGTTTAGGTATTCTCAATCTATGTTAACTCCTAAGCGATCCCAATTGTGTTTTTCGAAAGCAAACTCTAGCAGCGTAGTGAAGAGTTTTGGTGATATATTATCGCCTTGGCGAACTCCTCGTTTCATAAGAAATTTGTCTGTATCTTGGTTGAGTCTGATACATGATGTTGCATTATTGTATGTATGCTTTATGAGCGAAGTGTAACGATGATCAATTCTACACTTTGCTAATGCCTGCAGCATGGCCTTCTGGTTGATGGAATCAAAAGCCTTTTGGAAATCGATGAAAATAAGGATACGCGGCTTATTGTACTCTATGGACCTCTCAATAAGAACCTTTACGGCCAGCAATTTGTTCCGTAGCCTCTTCTAAAACCCGCCTGTTCTCTTGGCTGATAGAAATCAAACTTTGATGTCAATCGTTGTGTAATGATTCTCCTGAGTAACTTTTAGATATGCGATAAGAGGCTTATAGGCCGGTAGTTGGCAAGATTGGCAATATCTCCTTTCTTATGAATAAGAATAATGGTAGCATTGTTCCATTGGGTAGGTGTGATTCCTTTAGAAATGCAAGCGTTAAATAGCTTTTGAAGAGCACATAGCATAAGTTTTCCACTGAATTTGATAGCCTCAATTACTACTTGGTCTTCGCAAGGCGCCCTGTTGTTCTTCATGCAGGTAAGGGCGCTTTTTATCTCGCTTATAGTTACATCAGGGATATCTACAGATCCTTGATTCTGGATGCGGGGAAGTTGTGCATATTCCATTTCAGAATCTTGTTGTTTGTAAAGGGTCTTGTACAAGTGTTCAACTATTTTCAAGATTTCTTCTCTGTTAGATGTAACATTACCTCACTGACCTATAAGTTTGCAGATATTTTTCTTGGTGCCACTTAGGTTTTTTTAAGGATTTTTGCGCCTCTATTGTTCTCTATTACCCTGGTTATCTCATCTGTATTATATTTACGTATGTCCAAGAAATGTACTGTTAGTAAAAATCCGAAATTTGTAAGCGTCTTTGGAAATCCATTACTTTGATTACATTCAATTGTATACAAAGTCTTAAACGCTCGTTCTTTTAGGATCTGATTCAGCGAGCTGAAACAAATGGAAAATTAAGATTTAAATTTTTCCGATTATGCTTCGTTATAGAGTTATTGATAAAAAAGTAAGAAATAAGTTCTATCGCACGTTCGCACCAATTAGTTGTGTAACGTAATTCACTTAGGTGGTTATGGCGATATTAAACGTTTTTAAATCGTTCTGTCACATTGATAAATATCATTATTTTCATTTCCTTCTACTTTTAGTGTTTGAAAATGGAACCATGCTGTTGTAATTTCCTAAGAAGTGGATTGGAAGAGGTGGATCCACACCATAGCCTCCTAGATCACCGAATCTGAATCCATTGGATTTCATTTTCTGAGGCCGTTTGAAAGAAAACATTTATCGTGAACCTGTTGTGCATTCTGAAGATGCTGTACCTCGTATTCACGCTGCTGTGGCGTATTAAAACGAAAATATGATACAAAATTAAGCAAGAGGCAACCTATTTGAATACATTTTGTGACAACAGATGTGGGCAATATATTTTTTGTAAATATTATTTGTTTTTAAAAAAGTGTCATTTAGATGTTAAATTTTTGTTACTAATCAATAACGAAAGCCAATCGAAAACATTTTCACTCTTAATTTTCGATTCGCTTTAGCCCACTGAATCAAACCCCAGAATCGGCGTCAATTTTGAGACACCATCTATAAACCCCTGGTCGCCAGGTGAAATAATTTACTGTCACGGGCGATTGGGCGACCGGCTTTGTCCAGCCCTGATAATATATATATATATATATATATATACAGGGTGTTAGGGAAGTCGATCGAAAAATTTTTAGGGGTGAATCAGTGGCCGAAATGAAGTCGAATATTCCTTTGCCATTTTTTGCTTAAATGGATGGTTTCCTCATAAATCACTGTTAAAATTGGTGCCAAACATTTTTTAGACTGCTGAGATTAAACTTTGATAATGCACGGTTTTTTAATCTAGCATGTGAAAAAATTGATCGATCTGTTTTCTTTTATGCTAGATTTGTTTTCATTTTCCATTAACACCACAAGCAACACTATCAATGTTTGAAAACTTTATTTTTTAAGAAACATGTAAACAAATAAACAGTAAATAAAAAATTGATCAATACAAAAATGAATATTATAGAAATTGCTCAAAGTGGGCGCCGTCTGCCCTGATACAAGCTCGGCTTTGCGCGTAAAGGACTCTCTTACCCTGGCAAGGATTTCTATGTCGTTGCGAATGCTGTCAGCAACAGTCATAATGCGTTGCTGGAGATCTTCAGCATTTCTTACAGGTGTACGATACAAAACAGCTTTCATGTGTCCCCACAGAAAAAAATCGCAACTATGCAGATCAGGTATTCGGGCCCGCCAAGCAATAGGTCCATTTCTGCCAATCCATCTATTTGGGAATGTTATGTCCAAATGGTCACGAACATCCCGACTAAAGTGAGCTGGGGCGCCATCGTGCATGAACCACATATTTTAGCGTGTGGCCAGTGGGACATTTTCTAGCAGATCGGGTAGATTCTCCCTTAAAAACTAAATAGTGTGCACCGTTTAGTCGAGCGGGTAACACGAAAGGACCAATTAGAAAATCCCCAACAATTCCTGCCCAAACGTTAATAGAAAAACGACGCTGAAAATTTTTTTGACGGACTTCATGTTGATTTTCATCGGCCCAGACATGAGTGTTATGATAATTGAGTATACCATCCCTGGTAAAACAACACTCGTCTGTCATAAGGAGTTTGGAAAGAAATTCTGGATGTTGTTCAGTCTTCTGCAAAAGCCACCGGCAGAAATTAATCCTAGGGGCATAGTCATATTCCTCTAAGCTTTGAACCCGTTGTGGATAAAGAAGGTTCTCATGTAAAGTTCACCAGACGGTCTAATGGCTTACACCTACTTCTCGCGCTATTTCGCGTGTGATAACTGAGAATCTCTACTTCCGCATCCAAGACACGCACCTGTCTTCCTCTCCCTGCTTCGCATGGTCTAGGAAAGATGGATCCTGTCTCTGTAACCCTTTGTGTCACCGCTGTGAATGTTTCTCGATGTGGTATTCGACGTTGTGGAAAGCGCCCTGCATAACGCCGAACTGCAGCAATTGCATTGCCACCACATTCCCCATACACAAAAAGCATATCGCCATATTCTGCAAATGTAAATACTACCATATCCGTTGAATAAATACACCGAAAAATTATTGATAGATTATTTTACTGAAAACGTCAAATTTTTAACAAATAACACAAACTGACATATTAAAAAAGTATTGCAAGTAACATGCTAGATTTCAAAAAACAGTGCATTATAGAAATTTATCCAGCAGTTCAAGAAATTTACGGCACCAATTTTAACACGGATTTATGGGAAAACTATGTATCTGGGCCAAAAATGGCAAAGGAATATTCGACTTCATTTTGCGCCCTAATTCTACCCTAGAAATGTTTCGGTCGACTTCCCTAACACCCTGTATATTTCTAGCCCTGGGCTAGAGGTTAGAGAGTTAGACTTCTACGCTCAAGATCCTGGGTTTAATTCCCAGTACCGCAACATCGGATTTTTAACGGTAGTGCACCCTCGAAGGCAATGACAAACCAGCTAGGTATTCTGCCTAGTAAATCTTCTCTGGAGAATACGGTAAATGAGGAAACAATTCATAATGTAAGTCGATCAATTTTGCTGTTGCATAATGAATGAGCTGATGCATTGTCATAGTGTAGAAGCACTTTTTTCTTTCCCAAATGTGGTCAATTACTTCTTGTTACTTTGTTCAAACGGTCTAAGAATGATGAATGCTTATTGTTTTATCTTTTTCTGAATAATCGTTGAATATTATGTCATGCGTATCCTAAAAAATGGTGGCCATAACCTTTCCAGTTGTTGAAACCGTTTGCTTTCTTTGGAGCACTTCCACTAGGTTCTACCAGCTATTTCGACTGTATTTTTGGTATATAGTGATAAATCCATGTTTCATCAACGGTTATGAGTCGACGTAAAAATTCATGTTGATTATATTTAAAGGTCTAAAATAGTCCAAACAATGCTGAGAAGTAGGTAATCACACGATTGCGTTTTTGATTGATTGGGAGCAAATACTGCACTCATCTTGCATACAGCTTCTTCATAAACAAATTATGGTGTAAGATGTTACGTACACGATCATTTCAGACCTTCTAACACGATTTTCGATCATTTCTGGGCTTGCGAGTTCATTTACACGAACTGAACGTTCAGCACCATTCTTGCTCGTACGACCACAACGAAATTCAGTAAGCCACTTAGAAATCATTCCAATCGACGGTGAAGAGTCTGCACAATATTTATCACGTTTCGTTTTTGTTTCAGAAACTGTTTTTCCTCTCAAAACTAATGTTTCATCAATACTCAAAATTCACTGTTTTCCAGTTTAACAACAAAAAACAAATATTGTATCTAATATTTTAAAGAAATCAGCAACAAAAAGAAGATGGAGCCTACGATTCCAGTTCCAGGATAAATTCTGTATCTCCTCCAAAGATTTGTCAAGTGACAACCGCTAATAGCAATTTTGGGGAGATTCATTAAAGTAAATTCACATTCGAGTTTTGAACCGAGCCTTTTACACCAAAACTACTAATCCTAAAGCCAATACGATTCTCTATTTACTTTAAAAACAATTAATCTCAATAAATGAATGATTGCGTACGATAGCAATGGATAAATACTAATTTTTAAATGCGAAATATTAAAATGTTTGGAAGACCGTATTCTCGGGAGTCGAACCTTATACAAAATAATACTGAAAGCTTTTTCAAGAATAAATTTTATTCGCAATTTCTAAACATTGTTAAACTTGTTAGAAAATCCTAAAATATTATGTACATTAAGATACCGTGAATCGCCAGTATTTCCACAATCTATTGTAAAGGTGGAACTATGACGTGTGGTATTAGAAAATTTTGTCAGACAACTAAAAAACTAGGAAGGTCACAAAAGCCATAAATCTTAGGTTGTTCGGTAAGAACTTCTACTATGCCACGTGCTTCTCCTCAGCGCTAAAGTTCAAAAAGACAACCAAATCCAGATTTGAAATCAAGATTCAGTGTGCTGTTTCCTTAACTACAAATGTTTATTGCATTAATAATTGCTTGTGAAAATGACAAAATGTCGAAATACGTATAAAGCTGAAATAAATAACATTTAAATGATTATTATTATTATTTTTAAAATATAGAATCCTGCAGTTTAACGTCGAAATCGAGCATCTATTAACCCTACAGACAGCCCTACTTTGATTGCCAATACTTCTTCGGTACATCTAACGGTAATAGTAGGACAGCAAAGAGTAGGCGAGTAATATCCGGCGAGAAATTACCGGCGCGCATTGGCCGGGGAACAAGTTTCGGCTCGCATTAACTGGCGAGCAATATCCGATTAGCAATTACCGGCGCGCATTAACCGGCGAACAATCTTCGGCGTGCATTACATACATAAACGGATCCTCTTGTATCGGCTACTGCCAGTGTCGAGATTTCGATTTCTTGTTGCTTACTATTCTTCTATTTTCTTCCTCCATACTTTTCTTTCCCTTGCCATTTCTTCTGCCCTGATGCAGTCCAATCCCATTAGCTTCAGGTGTGTTCCTATTTCATCGTTCCATTTCCGTCTCAGTCTGCCTCTTCCTCTCTTCCTTAGTTCTCCCATTATCCATGCTTTCTTCGCTATCCTTGATATTGGCATTGTTACTAGGTGCCCGAACCAACGCATGGCGTTTACTCGTAATCTCTGTTCAACCGACTTTACTCCAAGTCTTCTTCTTATTTCGTCGTTTCTCACATTGTCTGTTAGTTTTAGACCTACTATTCGTCTAAGTGTCTTCATTTCACTCGTCTGAATCCTTCTCAGATTCTTATTCAGAGTCCACTGCTCGGAACCGTAAGTCGGGTAGGGACATATAACGCATTAAACATTCTTATTTTTGTTCTGCTTGATATTTCTTTTTTAATAATTATCTGTTTGTTTAAGGAAAAATATAATTTAGTTGTCGCTTTCATTCTTTCATCTACTTTTGCCTGTATTTTTCCATCTTCTGTTATAACAACACCTAGATATTTAAACGGACTAACTTGTTCTATTTCATCCTGTTCTATTATGATCTGTATTTTTCTTGTTTTTTTTGATATTGTCATAGCTTTTGTTTTGACCATGTTTATTCTCAATCCGTGCTGTAGTAATTCTTCTTTCCAGATCGGCGTGCATTAACCGGTAAGAAATAGCCAGCGAGAAAACACCGGCGCACATTCACCGGCGAGTAACATAAAATGGGTGGACAGCGTTCCATGCTTCTACTACATTAAAATCTAAATACAACAAATTATAATTTTTACAGAAAAGAAAACTAAATATTCGAAACCCTACTTTAATTGCCAATTCTTATTTTATTTGAATTTATATTTATCTACAGCATATATCAAATGCCTAAATAAAATATTTTCTGCTTGTCGAACATCTAACGGCAACAGTAGGACAGCAAACAGTGGGCGAGTAATATCGGGCGTGCAATTACCGGCGCGCATTAACCGGCGAACAACCTTTTACGCGCTCTAACCGGTGAGAAATATCCGGCGCGCATTATCCGGTTAACAACCTTCGGCATGCATTAACCGGTGAGCAATAGTCAGCAAGCAAACACTGGCGCGCATTAACCGGCGAGTAACATAAGTGGGCGAGCTCTGTTCCATGCGTCTACTAGATTAGAATCTAATTACATATAATAGTACTTTGTACAAAAAAGAATATTAAATATCCGAAACCGTACTTTGATTGCCAAGACTTCCTTTAGTGGAATTTATATTCATCCACAGTATATAGCAAATGCCTAAAGAAAATATCTTCAGCTCATCGAACTTCTAACGGTAACAGTAGGAGAGCAAACAGTAGGCAAGCAATTATCGGCGCGCATTAACCGGTTAGCAATTACCGGCGCGCATTACCGGCGAGCAACCTTCTGCGTGCATTAGCCGGAAAGCAATAGCCAGCGAGCAAACGCCGGTGCACATTAACCGGCGAATAACATAAGTGAGCGGACACCATTCCATGCGTCTACTAGATTAGAATCTAATTACATATAATGGTAATTTTTACAAAAAAGAATATTAAATATACGAAACCCTACTTTCATTGCCAAGACTTCCTTTAGTGGAATGTATATTCATTCACAGTATATAGCAAATGCCTAAAAATATATTTTCTGCTTATCGAGCTTCTAACGGTAACAGTAGGAGAGCAAACAGTAGGCAAGCAATTATCGGCGCGCATTAACCGGTTAACAATTACCGGCGCGCATTAACCGGCCAGCAACCTTCTGCGTGCATTAGCCGGAGAGCAATAGCCAGCGAACAAACGCCGGAGCACATTAACCGGCGAATAAGTACATAAGGGGGCCGTCACCGTTTCATGTATCTACTAGATTAGAATCTAATTACATCTAATGATAATTTTTACCAAATTTAAAATTAAATATCCGAAACTTTTCATAAAATCTAAACATTTACGAGATGTTAACTATCTTTATTTTGCGTAGTTACGCTAATTATTAATTTTGGTGTCTGATAAAATGAGAATTTAGGGTCCTTTTAAAAACACGTACACTTTGTATTATATTCGAAGCACAAAGTTATATATCCCGATTTTAAATGTAATGATTAGTGTTTATCAAATAGTTTAAAATAATATCTAGCAGATGGATTGTTCTTCATTGAAAAAATAGATCTGCTATCTGGTCAATGTAGAACAATCCATCCTGCTAGTTACAAAATGTACCTTAGATGAGGCTGTCAAATTTTGCCTTAATTTGCTTTACAATTTACAATCTTTAATGATTTTTTGATCCTGCAAAGCAGAGGTTTAAAATTTTCTATTGCAGGATTTTTCGATATTACTATCGCTAGTTATTTCACAAAAAGGAACATTTGCGCAGCAGATCAGAAAATATTTTCTAATGAAAGTAGTATTAAAAGTTTCAAAAATACAAAACTAGTACATATTTTACAAATATAGTAAAAGAAACAATGTTTTACATTACTTCTGTAAATAGAAAATCGATCTAATTTCGCGCTATCTTAATATTTTAATTTTTCCTTCTACACATATGTATAAATGAGTATCTCAAATACAGTACTGTTAAACAGATTCTATCGAATAAATATAATTTTACTTTATATTAATTTTAATATCATTTATTTTTAGTGGACGCTTTACCCTTAATTTGCATATAATGGTTCTTGAATGTGGACGCATTTTTCAAAGTTCAAGTTATGTAGCAACAAGTAGAAGTATTCTGAAACTATTCCGCCACCCGTCGTCGCAATTTATAATATATAATTTTAAAGTTTTAAAGTGTATTAGGTATCAAATTTCTTGCCGGGACAGTTGATACCAAACGCAAGCGCTAAACTAACTTGCTGCTAACACCTTTGATCACATCTGCTTTATATTGTCTCCTCAATACCCCCTTGGGAAACCTGTCATTTTAGTGAGACTTTGTTCCCAAACAGATATCTTCAGTGATGCTTCACTAAATTGAAGTTCTGTTACTTTAAGTTACGCTTTGCTTTCCTAAAGATGAAGTACTAGTACCGAAACTGTATTTTCGTAAATTACTGAACACCATATATTAAGCCCTTTGCCATTTATTGCCAGTTTTAAACATTTTCAATAAAGCATTTATTTAAGGAAAAATACAGTTCGATTTTCTTGTTTCGCCAACGTATAATTTGATTCCAGTGGCATTTTGGGTGTTGCAAAATTAGACGCAAGCATTACTGATGAGACCTAACTAAAACTTCCTGTATTTGAAAAACTTTGTAAAGAAAAATTAGTGGTTGTGAAGCACGCAAAATAAGACTGACATGCACAGAAATTTTGAACAACATTTTTAATATTCCTAATTTGATTACTTACTGTGACTGGATATGAAACGCAAATTTTAAATCCACGTGCTTAAAGCGTGTGCTAACAAGCATCAACTTTAAAAAAGTTTCTAAACAGGGGCAGATGGTGAATCCATTTATATAAGGCGTTTCTTTTCCTATGAGAATAGTCTAAATTTTATATAACTTGATTATTACGGAATGATATACGGAGCACTGCTGGTCCCTACCTTCCTTATTACTTTATGCTTGTACTTCACAAGAGAAGCATAAATCGATGTCGTACCCTTCCACGATATAACAGTAGCTGGGCAGTCAGAAAGGCAGAAAAAACATTTTTAATATGCTTTTCAACAACAACATATTTTCTGCACATTTCTAGAGAACTTCAAATAAAACACACCAACGCGACACATCAAGAATATATTAAAACGATGCTACTATGTAGATTTTCGAATTTAACAAATTATAGAGGAAGTAAATCAATATAGAATTTTCGAAGAAATCAATTCAGCAAGATCTAACGACAATTCTTGCTAATATCAAGCTAATGTTTTAAGACTTCTTTCCTTTAAGTTTGACCTTCAACCAGCTAATAAATACTGCAAGGGTAACGTCCGTTCTAGTTAGCTTAAAATATTAGCTGTCCTGATCAACGGTAACTTATAACTATCAAAATACTCGTGTGAAGAGGATCCTAAGCTTCTAGATGTTACTTTTAGAAAATGACACATTAAATAACACATTTAATATTTTTTGTCTGTACAAAAACTTTTTTAGTAGCGCTCATTAACAATAGAACTGACTGGGAATGCTTTCAAGAACTGATCGATGAAAAAATCAACATAAACATTTCTCTAAAATCTGCACCATAAATAGACACCGCTGTTGAGAGCCTTACGAAGCGAATTCAGCAAACAGTGTGGGACTCAACTCCTGAGCAAATGTCATGTATGCATGAACAAAACTTCTCAAACCTGTGAAGACAGCAATTCGCGAAAAAAGAAAATTGAGAAAGAGATGGTTGAGTACTAGAGCCCCTCAATATAAAATAAATTTCAACGGTGATGTTAGAGAACAAACCCCAAGAAAATACTCCGCCAATTAGAAAGCACGATGGAACATGGGCACGGACGGCTAAAAAAGCGCTGAAGTATTTGCTGAGCATCTGACTAATGTATTTCAACTATTTCCATCTGAAATTTCACAAGCAGAAGATGAGGTTATAGCTTGTCTTCTTGATGCTCCGTATCAAATGGATCTTCCTATATAAACTATAAAACTTTCGGACATCAGAGAAACGATTAAAAGGCATTTGAAAACTAAGAAAGCACCAGGCTATGACCTGATCAATGGTGTAATAATCAAAAGACTACCAGTAAGTGCATTGGTTTTACTGACGTAAATATTTAATGCAATACTAACAACTGGCCACTTCCCACCCCAATGTAAAGTTGGACAAATAATACTAAACTTATAGAACTGGCAGCTTCCTATCAGCCAATTCACCTTCAGCCCATGCTGTCTAAACTCTTTGGAAAGCTACTTCTGAAAAGGCTAAAACTAGTACTTGATAAACTGAGCGTAATACCAGAACACCAACTTGGATTTCGCGAGAATTGTTGAAATAATAAATAAAGCCTTCAAAAAGAAAAGATAGCGCTCAACCGCCTTCTTGGATGTAACTCGGGATTTTGACAAAGTTTGGCATTATGGCCTGATGTACAAACTTAAATGCAAACTGGTTACGCCCCACTACCACGTACTGAAGTCATATCTAACTAACAGATATTTTATAGTCAGACACCAAGAAGAAGTGACCGGCCTATATCCCATTCAATCAGGCGTCCCCCAAGGCAGCGTCTTGGAGCCGGTGCTATACTTGTTGTATACCGCAGACATCCCAACTACGCTATACACCTACACCGTCACATTTGCTGACGACACGGCCGTCATAGCAACAAGATTTGCATCTGTGAAGCTACAAAATGCACTACATAACATACAATTGTGGTTACAAAATTGTAGGAATAAAGTGAACAAATCAAAGTGGCAACATGTCACATTTACATTTATAAAAGGGAGCAGCGTGGCGGACAAGCGCGAGTACTGGTCAAACAATACTCAAAGTTAAGGAACGATTCGCGCGGTGCCTACTTGGATGGGTGGCCGAAATCTTCGATCTAACGCTGCTACCCGCATGGTGCCTCGGAGAGTACCTAAAACCGTCGGTCCTCCTGGGTTAGTGCGCCACGTCACTAACTACCTCAAACAGGGTTAAAGTGGCAGCAGGGTGCGGAACCGTGTATTCGGATATCCCCGCAAACATTTCCCATACGCAAGTTAATTTATTTTATTTACATTTATAAAAGAAACGTGTCATAGTGTGTTTAAGAATGACATTCAGCTTCCACAGTCAGGCACAACGGAGTATTTGGGTGTACACCTGGCAGCAGGTTTTTTTTACTAACGCTCATTGCCAATAGAACTGACTGGAAATGCTGTCAAGAACGGATCGATGAAAGAATCAACATAAACACTTCTCTAAAATCTGCACCAGAAATAGACACTTCTGGTGAGAGCCTCACGAAACTAACTCAACAAGCAGCCTGGGACTCAACCCCTGAACAAATGTCATATATAGATATCAGCAATAAACATTAGACGTATGTTTACTAACAATACCTTATTATAATATACCAATAGGTTCAGCCGGATGTTAGGCCTCTAGGGACCTCGATGTTGCAATGCGAACAAGCGCTGTCAGTCAAGGTCAGAGGGAAATGCAGATCAATCGGTCGCGGGGTCAAATCCCGGTGGAGGCGACCGTATTTCACTTAGTTAAGTTTACGGTACATGTTGTATGAATGGCTAGTATGTAAGGACGCCCGCACCCCTTTGAAGTAATGCGAAAGCGGTTCCAGGGGGGAACGATAGTGTTAATGTTAAATAAAATAGGTCAGGCCTCTAATGTGAGCGTACTAACCTCCCGTTGCTTGGCAGCTATTCATGTTGCTAAGCATATTCATTGTAAAATTCGTTTTTTGCCTTAGGGCAGATTGAGAATGTAAATAGGAGAAAAAACAAATTTTTTTTGTCTGTACAACTACTAAGTTATCAAGTTTAACTCCTTTTTGTTGCAGCACAACTCGAACAATTAACATTAATAGTAACAACAGGCTGTTAAAATAACACCTTGAAATATTTTTATATTTCAACAGCAACATTTTTAAACAAGAAACCGTACGCTCTGTCGTGTTTTTATTTGTTTCCGCAAATTAAAACGCGATCGTCGCTGGAGGGTAGTAAAGCGAACGTCAACACGCTTTTGGTCACCGTGCAGATTTTCCCTTTCTTGGTTACTAGTGGTAATTTTTAATTTTAATTGCAATTAAGAATACAACGCACCATGGTGTCTGAATTATAGGCTTGGAAGGCCATAGATCAATTGGAAGATGGTCAAGCACAACTAGGTATTTCCCTAGTGTTTGAGGTGCGCCAAAGTGTAATATCTCGAGTTTGGGATTGCTTTTTGGAAATTGGAGATATTCAGCAAAGTCGTCCACCATTAGCTGATTTGACTACAAAAAGTGCTGAATTATGAGGTTTAATTCGTCTTGTTGCAATATAGCTCGAATTTGCACGCATTTGTTGCTTTGGATGCAATGCATTGGTTTCGCCTGCATTTAAAATCGAAAAACCAAGTTAAGATTAAGTTTTACTACATCTAGTTGAAAGCATAAATACCCACAGTAATAATTTAGGTGTTAGACTAAACCTTAAAGAGACGAAATTAATGGTGGAATCAAAAAAACTAAACATCGGCGCCAATTTAACAGTTTCGGATACTCAAATTGAAAGAGTCGTGTCGTACAAATATTTAAGGGTATGAATTACCAAAACTAATGATCACAATAAAGAACGCGAATGTTAAGATATTATGTTTTATCCTCTTTGTTGTATGGTGTAGAAGCATGGACCTCGAAACAATCAAACATTAAAAATATCAAGGCTTTCGAGATGTGGTGCTATAGAAGAATGTGGAGAACAGTAAAACAGAACTAATAAAAAAGTACTGCGGCAAATGAAAAAGGAATGTGAGAGCAAAAACAATTAAAAAAATAAAATTTATATATCTAGGTCACATTATGAGGGGAGGAAAATATCTGTTGCTGAGGCTCATTACAAGAGAAGATCACAGGACTCTATGGCTGTAGATCAAATAAGTTGTTTAGAGCAGCTGTTAATAAAGTAAAAATTGTTGTATTGGTTTCCAACCTCCGATAGGAGCCGGAACTGTAAGAAGAAGGAAGATATTTTATTCCTTAAAATACACTTCCGAACGCCTAATTGGTAAATAACTACATGACTATTTCATTCAATAAATAGAAAAAATGTGTATACATTTCTTACATGAAAATTATGCTAAACCTTCCATATTTCTATTGTATTCCCTAAAATATATTTTGCAGACCCTAGTAAAATATTCGGATTCGACATTAAACTGTAGGTCCCCCGCGTTCCTACCTTAGCGTTGAGGAGAAACAAGTGGCAGAGAAGAGGTCGATGCCCAGCAGTGGGACGAAAAGGCTGTCAATGATGATGAATAAAATATTATGTAAATTTCATATACCGATTGGCGGTTTCAAGTGCGAACATAGCACATGGGAAAACCATTTAACGTTCACGCGATGCGCCTTGATAAATGTTGGATATTTTTATTGACAACTAAATCATGATTGTGTCCATATCCAAAGACTCTAGATATGGGTTTTGTATTAGGAAAACCTATTACAATAGCAAATTATACCAAATTCATTAGCCATTTCGATCGGTAACGACTTGGCTCAGAACCGCGACTTTCACCTCTTCATTTCTTACCGGATTTTCAACATTTCGCTTTTTATTTGCGACAGATTCGTATCCCAAAACTTTCACACTAACTCCAAGACATACCTGCAAATTACATGCTTATCTGCATGTTGCTGGTTGAATAATTCAATTCTTCTACTGGCACATTCATTGTTTCCGAAGAAAAACACAATAATTTCAACTCTTTCTGAAATCAAATAAATCATTTTAAATGTTCAAAGAAAACGATAACTAGGAAATACGGCGTAACTCTGACGTAAAAAGAAACATTCAACTAATGCTCGGAATCCAAAAGTCAAGACATCTCTTCTTCTTGTGTTGCTTCTCCTAGTGGAGGTCAGCTATTATTAGGGCTATTGGTACTTTAGATACTGCGGATCTAAACAGTGTTGTAGTGCTTTCTCCATACCTCTCGCGGAGATTTCTAACCCAGGACATTTTCCTTGCTCCTCTACTTCTTTTGCGCTCGATCTTTTCTTGCATTATCAGCTGTGATATGTCCAAAATATTCCAATTTGCGTTTTTTATGGTATTTAAAATTTCGGGGTCTTTATTTACTCGTCGAAGTATTTCCATATTGATAATCCGATCAATGGCACCTTTAATATCCTCCGATATAGTCATATCATAACTTAAAAGCTTTTATCTTCTTACACATATCTTTTGTGAGTGTCTAACTTTCAAGTCCATATAGAAACTCTTGAAAAACGTAGCATTTTGTCATTCTTCGGACAATTCGTGCTCCTGTGTGTTATCGCAGTTGTTGTTCAGTATACACCCTAAGTATTTGAATGATGTTAGAGTATCTATTCGGGTGTTGCCTATATTAACGTTGGGAAACGGTAGTGGTTCTTTAGAGACTGTAATTATCTTGGTTTTGCTGATGATAATTGTTAGTCCATATTGACCACTTACTTCCGCTACCTTGTTTAACAGTGTTTTCATATCATTTTCACTATCGGTTATTAAGACTGTGTTATCTGCATAACGGATGTTATTTATTAATTCTCCTCCAACTTTTATTCCTTCTGCCGCTTCCTACAGAGCCAAATTGTATATCGTTCCTAAATAGATGTTGAAAAAAATCGGTGACAATAGACAACCTTGGCGGACACCCTTTTTCATGTCTACATAATACGTCAACTGGTCTTCCACTTTTACTGGAGCCTTTTATTCTAATATAAGTTTTTAATAATGCGGATATATTTTTTATCTATGTCAATATATTTAAGAGTATCAATTAGCTGTACTGTGTCAAAAGCTTTTTTAATCAATACAACATAGGAACACAATTCTATCATCATCCCTACATCTTTCTGTAAGAACTTGAAAAGGCTTCTCTTGTTCTTAAATTATTTCTGAAACCAAATTGTGTGTCAGTTATTCTTTCTTCACATTTCGGATATATTCGTGTGTGTATTATTCTCAGCAATATTTTAAGACACATTAGGCTAATTGTCCTGTGATCGTTGCAATTTTTTGCGTTAGCTTTCTTTGGGATTATGATAAGTAGATTTCAACCATTCCTCGAGTATATTTCCACTGTCGTATATCTATTAAATAAATCGACAGTATTTCTATGCCACTGTCTTCTAACAATTTAAGAATTTCCGTTGATATATTGATATATTTTCTGGTCTAGTAGCTTCTCCTGTTTTTGTTAATTTTATTGCTTTCATAACTTCATCTTCATCTTATAATCCTGGGCCCAGAATCAGCATTTTCAACTTCATTGTGACATGGTCTTACATCTTCAAATAGTTCTATATATTTTTTCCAAGGTGTAAGTTTGTCTTCCATGTCTACTATGATATTCGTTTTCGTTATTTATTAGTATGTTTCCTGTATTTCTTCTATATAATCCGAGTATTTCTTTTATATTTTTGTGTAGATTAAATTTGTCATGTTTTGTTGTTTCTGCACAATTTGCTGCTAACCATTGTTCTTTAACTCGTTCAATTTATCGTTGTATTTCTTTATGTATTCTTTTATATTTTAGTTCATTGCGTGATTTCCACTTCCTACGTTCTTCCATTATTTGTAGAATTTCATCTGTCATCAATTCTTGTGCTTTTCCTCTTCCTTTGTCGGCTCTTAAATTGTCTCAAAAGTTCTCATCATTACCTTCTTCCTATCCTAATAGCAATAGATAATGATAATGTTATATGTAGCTACTATACAGTGTCAGTAAAGGCACGTTTTGTTTTTTCACAAGTCGACCCTTATCAAAAATTTTGTTATCATACTGCGTTCTGGCTAAATAGTATTAACCAATGAGAACCCACAGATTAATTTAGTTATAAAAGTGAAAATGCAGAAGTTACACTTCGAAAAAATTTGTTCATTTAAACAAACTAAAAACTCTGCAATTATTATTATCTTTCTAAAGAATATTCCTATGTGCGTACATTTAAATTTTTATAGAGAACAAGACATTTGTCTAATATTATTTTTGCTGCTTAATATGTATACAATTATGTGCTTAAGGAACCTCAACGGAAAATCGAATTACTATAAAATGTCTAAATTGCATGCTATATTGCCATTTGCAAATGTGATTTTCAGGAACTGATAAAAATATCCAGAAAACATCATTTTTCATTAATTCGAGATCCAAGCTTCTAAATTATGTAACCAACCAAGCATCAGTGATATACACAGTGTTCCACATAACTAGTTTTTTTCTAAATTAATTTTATATACAAAGTGTAACTGAAATGCTTGCCCAAACTTTGGGAGAGAGTTTTCCACACCAAATAAAGAAAAAACAGTTCATATGAACATGTGTCCGAAAATGCTGTCTTACAGAGTTATAGTTTCCTTCAAATTATATAGTTATTGGCTCACCGAAGGGTGCCTGGTAAAATAACAGATTCGACTTTAGAATTTCATTTAAAAGTCCGACAATTTCAAATATCCATTATAAATAGGTATAAATATTTAATTACCCTTTTAATAATAATAAAATTACCACATAGAAGTACAATTACATGAAACATAAAATATACTAATTTTCTGGAGTATCTATTTTAGACTACAAAGTAGAATAGTTTGTTCTACTATTCTATACCGTATCGTGGGTATCATCATCATATATTTCTATTTTTTGGCAATATGTTTCGACATTTTGGAGACACTCGCGGCACCATGCTTGTAATCTATTTGATTCCATAATAACTTGACGCTTGTTTATAGTTTTATGCTTATATCTCATACATTTAACAATTTTTAGCAATATACTTTTGGAACACTTTGTTGCCGTATAATTTTAATTCAGTCTTTGATTTAATATATTTACCGTAAGCAAGCAGTTTTCCCGGTACATTTAATATATTTTTCGCCGAATTAAATGTTCGCTATCAGTCCACAGTGTCCTCATTTTGAAATAAAATATAAATAAATATCTACTTCGCACAAAAGTTTATCAACAACTTCTTTGTGTTGTTTACTTCTTAAGTTTAAAAATTAAGGCAGACAATAAGGCAACGATCTAATCTAATCTCTGAAAAGTAACTTATTACTGATGCAAGCTAATTAAAGAATACACATAGTTTACTAGGCTTAACATAAATAAGAATAGCTCAACTAAACAGAGTAATTTAACATAATGATGAAAACAGATAATTTAACCTTATTGCTTGAGTCACAACCCCTAGGTAACTTTAACCTCTTCGCAATATGTAAATTTACCTGAATGCGGCCGGCGCTTTAAGCCGGATTAGAAGTAGCTTGTAAATCCTTGTTCTACAAATACCTTTTAAAAGCAGATAACGGTATAATTTGAAGTAGAGTATATACTATATACAGCATTCTAAATTGAGACTGGTCCGATCACTTTCCTGCATAGTATAATAGGCGGACCAATGTTTTCAAATTTTATGTGCATGCGTCCACAGACGATATGACAATACTGCAGACTGGATATACGATTGGTTGCAATTTCGCCACTAATGTTTAGATTTTAATTCAGATTAATTGTACAGCAAATCGCACATTATCATCCACAGACGTGTAGATTCCGTTGAATGTATGTAATACAACGTACAACAGTTTTCAATTTTTATGTTTTTTGCGATGATACCCACCGTTTAAAAACGATAGTACCTTCAATTGTGATAGTTTCATTAAAAGAATACGAAAAAATGCTACGAAGAAGAAGAAAATGAACCAACAGATTTCCAAAATTATCCAGTAGTACGACAGAATTTTAAGCATTAGTAGTGTACGATACGACCGCGTTGTACCAGAGGTTGAACTACAACGCCACACATGCCGCAATTGTTCGAATGGTCAAATCAACTCAGATTGTAGAATATATTGTATGATAAATCGTACCGTCTGTAGACCCTTTTACTCATCAAGGTTAGAGCCTAGTTTCGTTTTATTAAGTGCATCAGAGACGTCTCAAGTGAGAGGATCAGGTACTGTTTACTAAGGGACCTCAATGGAGCAGTGCAAACAAGCATTGTAGTCGATGTCAAAGTGAAAAGCGACTCAATCGACCGCGGGGTCAAACCTCGGCTGAGGCGACGACCGTTTATAACAAAGGTTTATATGCACTCTTTTTCTTGTATTGATGTGAAGAACACGCTCTCAAAGTTTGGGCAAGCATTTTAGTTACACCCTATATATGTTACGGTAAAAATTAAAAATTGGTTAAAATTTATAATAGCTTGTTAATATTTATAATGACCAACCGCTTTGGTAAATATAAGTAATATCTAAAAGTTATTCAAATTCAGCGGTAATTTTATATAGTTTCCAAAATTATTGGTTAGTTTGATAAATACATATAAATTAATTACTTTTACGGGTATTTTTTATAATTACCAATATTTATTAGTTAAATTCATAAATTGAAAACACACAACACATACAAGTAAGTATTTTATAATTGCAATTCAAAAAACACAGGAAGTACTTATATAACACTACTGAATTAACATTAACTGACTACATCAAAAAATCCCCGAAGGGAAGCGTAGCAGAAAAATAATAATAATAACCGGTTGTACATTCCTTTCGGAATTGGAACCGCTCCTTCTGCGGAGCTCTATGGATTCGTTTAGTGTGGTGAATCAGTCCACATATTCCTGCGTCTTATCAAATTTGTTTTTTAGTTTTGGTTCTGTCTTTGCTATCTTTACAATATTATCTACTCCATTTTTTCCTATCTTTGATAACTGCTCTCCAGTCCTGAAGTCCCATGGTACGTAAATCGTTCATCACCTGGTCCTCCCATCTTGTCTTTGGTCTACCTCTTGGCCTGTCTATTGTGGGTTTCCATTCACTTATTCTTTTTATTATGGCTCCAGTGTCTCTCCTATTTATATACCCATACCAGCGTAGCCTCTGCGATTTGATAAAATTTACTATATCTTCTTCAAGTATATTTCTTATTTCGAAGTTCATTAGCCGATTGTGTGCTCCTTCTTCAGTTTTTTTGGGTCCCATTATTCTTCTGATGATTTTCCGTTCAAAGGTGCGCAGTTTTTCTTCATCATTCTTTGTTAAACACATTGTTTCACTTGCATAGGTTACTACTGGGCGAATTACCGACTCGTAGATCCTCACTTTCGTCCCTCTACTCAGACTGGTATTACGAAGTAGGTTCTTGGAGAAGTAATAAGCTCTATATCCTGTTTGTATACGTTCCTGGATTTCTTCGTGTCTTTCGTTATTCCCGTTAACCATTACTCCCAGGTATATTTCCCTACTGCAATATGACTTGCGTTGTTTCTTGTCTGCCTGTTGCTCGCCATGTATTTTGTTTTGTTCTCATTTATTATGAACCCCCTGTCTTTTGCTTCTTTTTCGATATTAAGTAATGCATCGGTCATGCTCTTTTTATTTCTAGCGACTATTACTATGTCATCAGCGTACGCGGTGAGTTGTACTGATTTGTTCGCAATAATTCCTCCATTTCCTAGCGTTCTGATCGATCCTTCCAAAGCTATATTGAATAGGGTCGTTGATGTGAGTCCCCTCGTCTCACTCCTGTTTCAATGTTAAACGCGTTTGGAGTGCCTTCGTGTGCAGTCACTATTGTAACAGAAAAATAGTAGAACGGAAATAAGTATATTGAAACGAATATAAAACATCTTAACTAAATGCTTAATGTTTAGCACATTCTTTTTTTAAAGATTTCATATATAATGTCCTTACAAATACAATCTAAAACTATATAAAACTTTTATTCAAACAAACTAGTGATTTAAATGCGCCTGTTTTGAACGACATAACTTGTCCAAGTTTGGTTCTAAATGAGTAACCTCTATCCTTAGTTCACGTTCAATGTTGAGCCGGTTTCAGTATTTCGATTTTATAAGAGTTACTGCAGAAAAAACCAACTGTACAAAGATAGGATGTAGGAAATGACAATATAATCTGCATCGCTCTCTTAAATAACACTGGAAATTTATCTTGCGAGTTAATCCAAAACTCGACAATGGTTGTCGAAGAAAATTGTCTCTTCTTTTCTATGCTTGATATTACCTAAATGAATTGATCCTCTTATTCCAACGATAAATCTGTAGATATAACTTCAAACGGGTTTCTTATCCACTGTTATTTGGTCAGAAGATTATCATTTTCAAGTAGTATCGTTTATAAGTTTTAGATAACGTTTTTCTTCCACAAATGACACATATATTTGTATGGCTTGGTTTGTTATCGTTATCACATGTCGGTGTCTTCACTCTTTATCTTGTTTGATCAAAGTCCAATTTTCATGAAACCCCGTTGATTTTATCTGATAGTTGTAATATATGAGTATTATTTTCTTGAAACTGGGTGTTTAACATATTTAATTTCTTTTAATGTCAGTTTCATTATGAACAGTTCATCAACAAAAATCTCGGCATCTTTGTGATTTTCTTCTTTCAAATTTCCTGCCTAAGCTCAAAAACCCATTATATAACTTTTTCACGTGATAAACACCGAGATTCGAAATAAAAAAATGGTCAACGCATGTATCATCGCACATTGAAGAAAATAGGCTTACCATTACAGGTCTTGTGTTTATATAATTCACAACAGAAATTACAATGGATAATACCAAATTAAGTCATTGGCTGATTTCCTTCGAAGCAAGTGATACCTTGTGCAATGGTGCAAGTGACATTTGGATTCTTTTTGCGTATAAGTGCTTGTAGACCATCATATTTTCCTGTCATCGTCGGTGCCCCATCAGTACAAACACCAACACAGTTTTTCCACCCCAGGTGTTTACTATATAATTATAAGTCATTTGGAACAGATCCGCACCTGCAGTTCTTTTCTGTAGTACTTTAGAGAAAAGTAAGTCGTCGCTTATAGATACATTATCGCAGTAACGGACGTAGGCTATCAAATGTGCATCTTTGATAATATCCGTTGCCTCGTCTAGTTGAATAGCAAATAATTTGTTTCTAATAAGGGCATGGCCATAACGACGCACCGCACTTAGCATTGTACCATAGTATCGCCCCTACCTCGCACATAGCATTGCCGTCAAGAGTCCATATTGGCCCACCGCACCTAGCATTTCATTGCAGTTTATTTTCAACTACTGACTGAGCAGCATAGCAAACATGAGTTCTTCTTCATCTTCGTCGGATGAAGATGATATCTTATTTAACTCTAGTTTAAGAAAGTGGTACTTTATTAAAAATAGAAGAAGGAAGACTATACATCCTTTAAATAAAAAACGAAGTCAGTTTGGTGAATTCCATCACTTTTTTAATGATCACTATTATGGTGATTTTTGCTTCTTTTGTCCCAAATCGCCTCTCTGGTAAAGACACTGGTTATTAATTTTTCTTTATCTATCATACACTGCGCGATGGGCGAGGGTCGAAAAATACTAAGCTCGATTTTGCAGTGCGCTACTCTGGTGCCGAGCTTGGTGCGAGGCGAAGGGCGGTGCGCCATTATGGCCATGTGTATTTAACTCCATAATAACATTTGGTTCGCACACGAATGCTATGGTACAATGCCAAGTGCGGTGCGAGGTGCGGTGCGTCGTTATGGCCGCCGACTAAGTTTCGAAAGAAGCTGCTCCTGCAGATCCTCTGGCGTATCATCACAGCGCCTACCAACAGTATGCTTTGTTTGCAAATGCCTCTTTAGTTTATTTGGTTTCATACTGTCCGCAGCCAAAATATTTGAACGTATTACACATTCTGATCTCTCTTCAATATTAACGACTGTATTTGTAAAAATGAGACATCGGAGCAATTCAAAACATGTAAGGCAATGAGACAAGGAGATGCTCTTGCCTGTCTACGGTTTAATACAGCACTAGAAAAAGTAGTAAAATAATCCATAATAGAAAAATCTGGATCGATATTCACAAAATCAGTTCAAATTCTGGCATACGCGGGCGACATCAATATAATAAGCAGGGCAATGAGAAATAACGTAGACGCTTTTAGCAACTTAGAAAAAACAGCCCAGAAAAGAGGGCTACAAATGAACGAACAAAAAACAAAAGCGATGATTGTGTCGCGTAACAGAGGCGGAAGAAACAGAATAGGTCAAAATATTACAATAGACGGCTACAATATAGAGGTGGTACGAGAGTTTACATATCTTGGCTCCCAAATAAATAATGAAAGAAAAACAGAAGAAGAAATAAAGAGGAGGATTTTAGTAAATAATAGATTTTAATATGGAGTTAAACAACAGCTAAGATCGCCGAACTTAAGAAGAAAATCCAAATGTATAATATACAAGACAAGACACTAACAAGACCAGTACTAACATATGCCTCCGAAACGTGGACGCTCAGTAAATCCGATGAAAACCTCCTAGAATATTTGGACATGTTCAAGAAAACCAAGCGTGGAGAAAAAGATACAACGATGAACTATACGAAATGTATGAAGATGTAGACATAGTAAAAACAGTGAAAATAGGAAGACTAAGATGGGCAGGGTACCTAATGAGAATGGACGAAGGAAGGCCCACAAAACGTGTAGTAAGGGCAGAACTAGATGGAAATCGAGGAAGAGGTAGACCTAAATTACGATGGACAGACGGGTTAGAAAAAGATTCGAGAAGCATAGGAATCACCAACTGGAAGAATAAATCCCAATATAGAGATAGATGGCGGAGAATCCTTGAGGAGGCCAAAACCCACCCAGGGTTGTAGTGCCAACGATGATGATAATTATTTATAAAACCAAAATTCAAATAATCATCACAATATTTCCTAGTTTTTGCTGGGAGTGTTGAAAAATATTTGTACAAACTTTTAAATCACTTAGGTGCAATAGAACACTAACGAAATATTACGCGTTCGTTCGCTGCTACGCTTACTATTAAACTAAAGTAACAGAACATGCATCATGGTTTTATACGTTCTGTCCCCACCGTCACAATTTCTTGATCATTATACAGCTTGGGAAAGTTTTACGTTCCGTCTTGCTAAAAAGGGGGGCGTGTATTTTAACATATTTAGGAAGGGAACCGCGAAACTTAAAAGTTTTTATCCGAAATTGAAAAACGAAAGTAGACATATTTTTTAAAAACTGGTATTCCAGAATTCTATTTATTAAAAAACCATAACTCCTGATGAGTTAAACTTTAAATTATTTAACACCCCTGTGATATCATAAATATAATTGCAAAAAACTTTATGAGTAGTAACCAATTTTAAAAATGGCGCGCTGGCCATAAAAATATCAGCTTGTTCGTACGTTTTCCTTTGCTTCACTACATAGCCATAAGCAAACCACAGATATCTACATCTGCCTTACACAAAAAAGCAAAAACCCCAACAAGTTTGCGTTAAATGGGTGGCCTTTACATTTAGAGTGGGGCAAAATCAGGATTTAGAAAAGATTTAAAATATCGTCTCTTTCTGAATAAATAAAAATATTTAGTTGTAGATCAATATGCAAAATACGGTTACAGTTTTGACAATGTATGACTTCAAACAATATCTTCCTCTTCTTTTACTGCCTATCCGTTTTCTAGATCACATTGTCTAAGTAATATTGGAAATCACGTTTTCATATTCTTCTCGATCAGCCGTTATGTGTAGTAGTTCTCCAATCGTTTTCATACAGGTCCAGGTTCTTATATTTCTCAACCATAATATCTGTTTTCTACCCAAGCCGCGTTTCCCTTCAATTCTGCCTTAGGTAAAGTGCTGTGTCAGTTCGTATTTAGGTCCTCGCAGTATATGACCGAAGTAAGTGGTTTTCCGACGATTAATAGTCAGAAGTACGAAGATTGTTCAACTGAAACCCATCTTTGATCAACTTAGCATTGAAAACAAATGAAATAATTCAAATGACGTTTGTTAATGTTAATAGTGTTTGTAAGAAACACATTAATACGTTTCTGGTGTTTGATTCTGACTTTTAAAACTTCGATTTTGAAATGACGTTTGTTGTTGAAAATCCGTATAAGTTTGATAAGCGTGTAGCCCTACAACTTTTATACACCGAGGGTGTGCAGCCATTGCAGATTCATATGCGAATGCAAGCAGTGTATGGAAATATATGTATTGCGTACCCAACTGTGAAGGAATGGTGCCGAAAATTTAAGAATGGAAAAGAGGGGACTATGGATGAGCCGCGACCACGTGCACGGTGTACTGCATTAACAGAAATCAATATAGTATGTGGAAGGCCGTATTAGAGAAAATCGTCGAATTTCAATTAGAGAAATTTCAGAAATAGAATTGTTCGTAATCTGGGTTACAGCAAAGTTTGTTCGCAATGGATTCCTCGTCTCTTGTCTAGTGAACTGCTTGCCAATGGGGTTATCTCTGCAACACCTCACAGACTATAGGCAAAATGGTGATAACGTTCTTCTGTCAATAGCTGCTGGTGACGAAACTTGCTGCCATTACTACGAGCCATCCAGTAAGTTATCGTCGATGCAGTAGAAACATTCAAGTTCTCCACCACCGAAGAAGTTTAAATCACAACCTTCTGCAGACAAGGTGATGTTAACATTTTTTTCGACCATGAAGGACCCTTGTTGATAGAGTTTACGGAACCTGGAGTAAATGTCAATGCAAATCTGTACAATTAAACTTTGAACAAGCTTCATCAAGCAATAAGACGGAAACGTCCAGGACGCCTTACGCGTGGGGTCATTTTGCTGCACGACAATGCTATATAGGCCTCATGTTGCTAATGTGGTAAAAGAAAATCTTCAAGAAATTGAGGGTTTTAGAGTATACACCCTATAGCCCGGATCTATCGTCTTACGATTTCCATATTTTTGGATCGCTGAAGAAGGCGTTAAAGGGTCGGCATTTTGAGTCTGACGCAGAAGTACAGATAGCCAGTGGAAGACTTCTTCAATTAGCAGCCACAAGAATTCTATGAATAGGGTATACGTCGGTTAGTAAAACAATGGGATAGGTGCCTTAACTGTGACGGTAATTATTTGTCATTAAATTGTTTAATATTTTTTTATAAAACAAAGATGAGTTTCAATTGAACACACGTCGTAGTTCATGTTCTTTATACAGCCTTCGTAAAACCTCTTGGTTTAAAACATGGTCCGTTCAGGAGATTTTTAAGAGGCGTTGGTAGGTCCACATTTCGAACTCAAGCCTATTCATATTCACGATCTTTAGTGTCCATGATTCCATTCCATACACTAATACAGACTATACATAACACTTTACAAAGCGTAGTCTTAATTTTATGTCGATGTCGCGGTTATTCAGTATTTTTTTGTATTTACAGAGGGCATTACGAGCCGTCCCAATGCGACATTTGATTTCTTTGTCCGAGTCCCATTCTTCATGAAGCCAACAACCGAGATATTTAAAGCTACGTACTCGTTCTATGGAGGTATGTTATGTGTAAATCTCGCAGTAACATCCCGGCAGTTTGATGGGTATGTTTCATTGCCTGCAGTTCCTTTTGCCACCGACCTTCGTTCAAACTTTTTGAGTTCCTGTAGTTTAGGGAATTTTGAGAAATTCTCTTGAAGTTGTAGGTGTATTTTTGAATTACGTGGTGGAATTTCCTGAACTGTGAATGACAAGCGGGACTTCCTCTTGAGTTCTTGGCCGTGCAGGTTGTGGGTTGCTGGTGAAAGTGTAAGAGTTGATTTAAGATTTCTATTTGTTCATGCTGCGTGGATTGTCTAAGTCACCTCCATCTAAAGAAGAATTTAGTCAGTTGTCTGAGAGTTATTTTGGTGTTTCACTAAATTCTCTTTGGGTCTAGCCCAGATTAATTAAACACTTTACCAAAAACTGATACGTTACCCGCCGCATGCTGTGTGGAGTCTGGTGGGGCCGTTTTCCGAGCAACCAACCGATCTCGTTCACCTGTAGCTGTCGATTTCTACGTGCCGTCCGAAGTTGGAGACAATCAGCCCATCGAGGTATGATGTTTTTTCAGTTTTCGGTGATCCTTATCTTCGGGCGAACATATTCAGATCTCTGTTGCCTGATAAATCCATCTCGGTAGGTACCAAACTTTACGGGGAAGCCAATACTGTGTTTATTTTGTAATTTTTAACTCTTTGGCACATTCCACCGTTTTGAACTTCAATATACATTTGCGAATGATCACTTACTCTCAGTAGGTGCACTCAGTTTAATTTTTTTTCCTGTTATTAACTGCACTCTGATATTAAATTAAATTTCTGTCTGTGATGTTCTGGTAAACAAAACTTTTATGCGCAGCAAATTCAGATTGCTGTCAGTTGTGGCTGTGTCTATTTTCACGGCTGCGTCACAATTTGCAATTGCAATTTGGACAATTGGCAACCTACTTTGTTGTTGACTAAAATTCATTGTATTATAGGACAATTATGCGAATTAATTAATAGCGATAACGATTTCGGTTCGGCGCTACCATTCACATTTTAACGCGTTGGTTAAGCTGATTTACCGCCAGGCCTTGCGTCATATCACCAGCTTCCGGAAATTCGCATTCAAACTTTAATTATTATTAAATTTAGCCTTGTAGATTTTTAGATCCATTTATTTTCAGATAGAGGTTACGTCCGCTAAATTGCTTTCCTTGTCATACTTCATTCGCCTGGGAACTTTCCCTCAATTCGAGTTTTCTCGAATTAGTTTGACCTGTTGTCTAAATCATATAACTATCATATTACTATTTTTTTTTGTATTATTTGTATTAATGTACTTCAGCATTTTTGTAGTGTCTGTATTTAACCCATTAATCTGGTGACTAATTTTGAATCAGTTATAAATTATGGTCTCACCTCAATTCTGGTTTACTCATTTATGTATTTAATTTGTGCTATATACAGCTTAACTGATATTTACAGAATTTTTAAGCATTCATTAAGTTGGATCAGATATTGAGTTTACCATTTAGTTATTTATTGCTACCTACTATTTGTCATACAGGGCAATAATTATTTTATGAATAATATTTGATAACTTGGCTTCACCTTAAAATTGTAGGGGCACTCATATACAGGGTGTGCGAATAATTTGTAACTTAACTGTTTTGGTTAATATACAGGGTGTACCAACTTTGATTTAACTTTATTAATATTACATTTACTGTTGATTTACTGTTGATTTATTTGTTATTATACAGGGGTTATTGAAAATTTTTATTATGTTACTATTACGAATATAGAGGCTTTATTTACAGCATTCACTTCACATTGGTGTTTTATTGTGTTCTTGTTTGTATGTTGAGACCCGTATGTTTTATTCTTCGTGGTAAGAGTTTACCCTTACTTGGATACGTTAAGGTAGGTCATGAGAACCGCTGTACGACTATTGGTGAAGGATCTTGGCGCCCTTTTGAGAATTTTGTTGTCGATTCACCCACACTTGTTTCGCAGACGAGTTAGCCGTGGTGAACACACCGAAACGTTGCAGTGTGTTACCCATGGGTAATAATTCGGTGTTTCAGGTCTGTTACGAAAAGTTTTGTCTTGTGTCCTGTCGTTACCACTGTGGGGGTTAGTGTGAAGATTTTTGGTAACAGGCATTATCGACTAGTATGGTTGCGTTGTCATATTCTCTTCTGCTTCTGCTTACAATCAGAAACTTGGTGATGTTCATTTTTAGTCCAAATTCTTTACTATGTAGGTTAACTTTATCTACTAGGTGTTGAAGGTCATCTAGGTTATCAGCAATGAGTGTTGTGGCATCAACAAATTGTATATTGTTTATGAATACTCCATTGACTTTAATGCCCTTGTTGAAAGTACCGATTGCTTCTTGAAATATGTGTTCAGAATATATGTTAAATAATAGAGGGGACAGGACACAACCTTGTCAAACAATATGATGTTACATATAACAGCAATTTACATACATATCCTATGAAAGTAAAGTAATAATTCGGTTCATTCATTCATAAAACAACAGAGTGGGTGCGGCAGGCGCACGCCGTTGTGCAGCTACTTAGGGACACCAACTGTATCAAATATAATGCACATTAACGATTTTCTTTGAAGAATTTTAACATTCATTTCCCACACAATATACTATTATCATGACACAACGTTTTGCCACAAAATTATAAATAAGGTTAATAAGAGCAAAAGTATTTATACACCCTGTTGGTGACATAGGACACCCAGTCGGAGTCTTCATTCAACCAGTAAAGATGTGTCCAGCGCAGCTCCGTGGAATCCAGAGCCGCCTCGTCCAATCCAGAGCAGCCCCGTCCAGTCCAGCGCAGCCCCGTACATTCCAGGGCAGCCCCATCTAGAACAGCCCCGTGCACTCCAACGCAGCCCCGTCCAGTCCAGAGAAGTCCTGTCCAATGCAGCCCCGACCAGTCCAGCGCAGCCCTGTGCAGTCCAATGCAGCCCCGTTCAGTCCAGAGCAGACTCGTCTAGTCCACACAGTCCCGTCTAGTCCAGAGAAGCGCCGCCCAATCCAATGCAGCGCCGTGCAGTCCAGAGAAGCCCTGTCAAGTCCAGCGCAGCCCCGTGCAGTCCAATGCAGCCCCGTTCAGTCCAGAGCAGCCTCGTCTAGTCCACACAG